>WOXC01003505.1:0-132940 GCA_011680675.1 Gymnobelideus leadbeateri
GGCATCTCTTACCTCTTGCGTCTGGATGTCAAATTTTCTATTCAACTCTGGTTTTTTCCTCAATAATGCTTGAAAGTCCTCTATTCCACTGAATGACCATATTTTCCCCTGAAACAAAATACTCAGTTTTGCTGGGTAGGTGACCCTTGGGTTCATTCCCAGGTCTTTTGCCCTCTGGAATATCATATTCCATGCCCTTCGATCCCTCAGTGTAGAAGCTGCCAGGTCCTGGGCTATTCTGATTGTGTTTCCACAATATTGAAATTGTTTCTTCCTGGCTGCTTGTAGTATTTTCTCCTTGATCTGGGGATTCTGGAACCTGGCTATAATATTCCTGGGAGTTTTCTTTTTGGGATCTTTTTCAGGAGGTGATCGGTGGATTCTTTCAACCTCTATTTTGCCCTCTGGATCTAAAACATCAGGGCAATTTTCCTTGAGAATTTCTTGAAGGGTGATTTCTAGGTTCTTTCTTTGATCATGGCTTTCAGGTAGTCCAATAATTTTAAATTGTCTCTCCTGGATCTATTCTCCAGGTCAGTGGTTTTTCCCATGAGATATTTCACATTGCCTTCTAATCTTTCATTTGTTTGGATCTGCTTAACAGCATCTTGATTTCTCATAAAGTCATTAGCTTCCATTTGCTCCAGTCTAACTCTGAAGGAATGAATCTCCTCAGTGAACTTTTGAGATTCTTTTTCCATCTGGCAAATTCGACTTTTTAAGGCATTCTTCTCCTCATTGCCCTTTTGGGCCTCCTTTGCCATTTGAGTTAGTCTATTTTTTAAGGTGTTGTTTTCCTCAGTCAGGCTGTTGACCCTCATTTCATACTTTTCCTGCATCCTTCTCATTTCTCTTTCCAATTTTTCCTCCACTTCTCTTATTTGATTTTTAAAGTCCTTCTTAAGGTCCTCTATGGCCTGCAACCCGCTCATGTTTTCCCCTGGGGCTTTTGGAGCAGGACTTCTGACCTCACAGTCCTTTTCCCGCTCTATGCCCCCAAAATAGGAGTCTAGGGTTGCATTTTTCTGTTTCCTTTGCCTTGGCATGTTGCCACTTAATTGCTTGACTTTTGGGCTTGTTGCCACACTATGGCTTTAAGGCCAGATAGAGGAATTTTCGTCCCGAACGTGTGGGGGGCAACTTCCGTTTCTGGCAAGCTGTAAACCCACCCACAACTTCCACCCTAGATCACAATCCAGATCCAGGGAGGTTAAAGCAAGAGCGATTACCCCCCAAGACTGATCGCTGGATCTCCCCACGATTTGTAGGCTGGGAGCCGGAAATGCCTCTGAAAACTACACAGTGGCGTGTCTCCTCAGCAGCTTCTAGCCCCCAGGGGAGGGAGCTGACGCATTCCCCAAATACAGGTCCCAAAGTCCATAGGACACTAACCTCTTACTTTGTCCTAGGCAAGTCTATGTTGATAATTCTGGCGTCTCCACAGTTCCTGGTGTTCTGGGGTTCCTCCAGCCGGATGCTGGCCCTGCCGCCCTGGGGCTAAAACCTCGGCTCACGTGGACCTGGGCTCGGCTCGGCTCCTGCGCTCTGCGCGCTGCCGGCTCCCAGACCACTGCGCTGGTCCTTCCTGCAGGGTGCTGGGCTGTCCTCAGCGGGAGGTTAGCTTCTCTGTGTCGTTCTGTGGGTGCTGGGGCTCCAGAAGATTTTCAGAGTCCTTTTTTACATAGTTTGTGGAGAATCTGGGGGCAGAGAGGCTTGGACGAGCTGTTTCTACTCCGCCATCTTGGCTCCGCCCCTCGGTTATTGATTTTTTAAGCCAATCAAATATAGCTTATAAGCTACCACCTCTTTTAATTAGAATGCTTTAGGAAATGTTTTGCTTTTGAAAAATATATTGGTTTTTAATTGATTTTACTTTGAATTGTCTTTCAATTGAATTGACTTTTCTATTGATTATATTGAATATGACTTGGGGTAAGATTTCAGAGACTCACAACCCTAAATATTCTTTGTTCCAATTCACTTTGTACATTCAAGCTTTGGTTAAGCTGCCTAATTCTCAACTTTTTTCCCCAATTGCTTCATTAAATTATGGTTTACAACATTCATTTCTGTCAGATTTTGAGTTGCAATTTTACCCTATTTTCCCTACCCCCCCCAGAATTGCTGTCCCACAGGATATCCCCTCATCAAATCTGCTCTCTCCCATGTCTTCCCCCATAACCCCTTTGGCTTTTTCAGTAGGGCAAGGTGAATCTCTGTGCCCCAATGCAAGCAGCCAGGAGGAAACAATTTGAATATTGTGGAAACACAATCAGGATAACACAGGATCTGGCATCTTAAGGGCCTGGAATATGATATTCCACAGGTCAAAGGACCTGGGATTAAAAGCAAGAATCACCTACCCAGAAAAACTGCGTATCATGTTTCTGGGGAAAATTTTGGTTATTCAGTGGAAGAGAGGACTTTCAAGCATCCTTTTTTTTGGAGGGCAATTGGGATTAAGTAACTTGACCAAGGTCACATGGTGTGTGTGTGTGTGTGTGTGTGTGTGTGTGTGTGTGTGTGTGTGCCTTAAGTGTCTGAGGCTGGATCTGAACTCAGCTCCTTCTGATTCCAGGCCTGACACTCTACTCACTGTGCCACCTAGCTGCCCCATTTTCAAGCATTCTTGTTGAAAAGACCAGAGTTGAATAGAAAATTTGACATTCATATACAAGAAGCAAGAGGTGCTTGAGAAGGTAAACAGGGAAAGAAATCATAATTCACTTACCAAAGTTGAACTATATACATTCCTACATGGAAAAACAATAACTGTAATTGATGAAACTTTTCTCAGTATGAAAATAGGGCATATGAATACATATGTGAATGTGTGTATATATGTTTACAGGTATACATAGATAGAGGACACAGGTTGAATTTAATAGGAAGGGATGATACTTAAAAGGTGAAATTAAGAGGTGAGATGAATATAACGAGAGGAGATGGGGAGAGACAGAATGGGGTAAACTATCTCATAGAGAAAGGGCAAGGGAAAATGGTTACATGGGAGGGAAAGAACAGGAAGGTAAAAAGGGAAAACCTTATTCTTATTGAATTGGGATCAGGGAGAGAATGACATACATACTAAATAGGATATCTCACACTACAGGAGAGTAAGAGGGAAGCAGATGAGAGGGGAGATGATGGAATGGAGGGTGGGAGGGAAGGGGGGGAGGGAAGTTGGAAGCACCCACTTGTGAAAAGGGACAGGATCAAAGTAGGGAATAGACCAAATGGGAGGTGGGATAGGGGGGAGGGAAATATAGTCAGTCCTTTACAATATATCTACTATGGTAATGTTTTGCATAGCTACATGCACAACATATACTGAATTGCTTATCTTCCAAGTAAGGGTGGGTGACAAGAGAAGAGGAGAATGAATCTTGAATTCAAAGTATTTCTTGACTTTTAATATGATATTGGAGCTTTGTTTTGTTTCTAGGATGAAGGGGGCACTGTCCCAATGTTTAGATTTTATTACACCCATTTTCAGAGCTAGTTCTGGGGGTCTATAAGTTTTACATTCTTCCAAAGTAGTACAATCTAAGGAGAAGTTTGTTTACCATTCTCCTGGCCTGTCCTATGGTCTGTAAATGACCATAAGCACATAAATTCGGTTGTGTTAGTGCTTCTCTTCACCCTGGGACTGTCACCCAGATTTATGTATAGGCAATACAATAAAGTTCTTTACATAGTACCAACAAAGGAACCCCATATAATGTCTTTCTGAACAGTTGTCTCACCCTTTTACCATCTGTGGGCTGAGGGCTCCAGAAGCTTTAGCTCTAAATTCAGTTATCTTGCTGATTTAGTTGTCCCTAAGGCCTATTGCTGACTTTCTGAGGTTTGGCCTGTGCTAGCACAGTCTAAGCTAAACTTCACTTCCCTCGTACCATGGTAAAACAGACCTTTTTTTACTTACCTCTACCTGTATTTGTCTGTTTCCCTGCATTCCTTTGTGGGTTCTGTTACTCCAGAATCCATTTTTAGTTGTTACTTAAAGTTGTTTGGTGTATTCATTTCTATTGAGAAGGATAGAGCACATGGACTTTGTAATTGTAAGTTATATACATCTCAGAGTAAAGATTACTAAAGGATAATAAGACATAAAAGACATGTTGTTCAGAGCACTTAAAGGGATCTTTTGACTGTGTAATGCCTATTCAAAATGAAGAGATGTTAGGTTAACAAGGCAGTGTGGTTATACAAAGCCAACCTTGAAGCCAAGAAGACTTGGTTTTAAAGATTTGCCTCAGGCACATACCGGCTTTGGGACTCCGAGAAATTCACTTAGCCTCAGTGCTCTAGAGAGTGTTCAAGGACAAAAATTTTTTTAAGGTTTTTCCTATGAGTTATAGGGTTATTTGAAATCATATGGTATAGTTACTGCTATGAAAGTCATTATTATTGTTGTTTTTATTTTTAAAGTAGGAGTGGCTCTTTTAGAGAGCATCTTTGCCACTGTAACTTTGGACATGATTCACACTCATATAACAATCCTCATATAACTTGCCATTACAAGTAGGGAAATGTTAAATCCCCAAATCAGTGAGTTGAAAGAAGGCTCTTTTCCCTCCGCCCCCATTCAAATTCTACTACTATATTCATTTTGCCATAGGTTTTATTTTTTACAGCTAGCATATTTAGTAAGGTTGATTTTTTTTAGTAAATCTGGAAATAGTTATGAAAATATTAGGAAAAGGAAATGTTATACTTTCATATACATACATGCAAATGTATATATGTATTTATGTGTATGTTTCTCTCTATGTGTAAAAAATCATGTTGTTTATTTGTAGGATTTACCTGACTTTATTGAAAAGCTTAAATTTTCTTTTAGAAGTAGGATTACCACAAACTTGTCACAGCATATTTGTAGAGCAAGAGTCAAAAAAATAAGAAAATAATCATTCTTTTGAGAAAAGAGAGAATGAAATGAGAAGGAAGATATTTTTGTGAATTGAACCCAAAAATTTATATTAAAAAATTGCCAGGGGTTTAAAGGCTTTATTTTGTATCTTTCAGTATTACCAATACTATTTCCAAGATAATGCTTTAAAAATGCCTGTGTGTTGTGTTTCATTTGTTTCATACCATTGCTGATTTATAATATTCAAGGATATTAGAAGTTAGAATACTTTCTTTCTTTGTTGGCATTGTTGACATTTCATTTGAAATTTATATTTCTTTAAATACTTTATTTTTTATCATAAATGTGCATTTTTCTTGAGTATTTGGATTAAAAACATTTGTTTTATTTAGCCTCCTTTTCATTGTTTATATATTTATGGTACCTTTTGTTTCTAGCATGAATATTTTTTTTTTGGATTGTACAGTAAATTTATTTTAAGATGTAAAAGAATAAAATTGTTTGAGGAGGAATTTGGGAGAGCTCAGGAAAATCTCTGCCTACTTTCTGCCCTCAACTCAGCCCTCAAGAATAGCACCTTAATGACAGCCAATATAATTGATATTTTTGGGTAGGAAAATGGGGAATGTTCCTTCAAAACCCATTATATATTTGGGTTTTCAAGAGATTTTGATACATTTGTATATATATATATATATATATATATATATATATACATATATGTATATATATATACACATACATATATATTTTTGCATTTTTAATTTTAAAAATCCCAGCTAAGTACTCACTAGTATTGCCTCACTCTTGCATCCATATATCTATTATTCTTCAGTCACAAATTTCATGGAACCATAAAAATATGTTTTTATTATCAATGAAAAATTAAAGAAAGGAACAATAATGGAAATAGCAATACATTCTACCTGCATAATGATGAAGGTTATATTCAGAAGCAGTTGGTACACAGTCTATGTCTAGCTCAACATTTACAAAGAGAAATGGAGCATAGATTTAATAAAAAAAATTCCTTGCAAATCTAAAAGCAGTATTGATAACATATCAAGCAATTGCATTTTGTTGAGCCAAATTTTCTGAATACTTTTGTAAGATACATTACCTATAATTTAATTTCTTTAGGTAGAAAAGTATGGTTCCTTTTCTAAGATTCTTTCTTGATCTTAGATTATATACTTTCATTTCTTAGATTACATACCAAATTAAATTTATATATTCTTTCATTTTACTCTGAAAAAGCCTTGCATTTGGACTATATTCATGGATATTTAAAGAAAGTCATTTTATATAATTCAAGGAGTTTAATCTTAGTAAATTTTTATATATTCATGAAAAACATCAATTTGATTGCTTTGGGTAGAAAATATTAATAGTGTACAGAGATAAAATGCATAATAAGATTAAATAATGGCTCCTTGATATACAACAGAACTCCTCTTAGGATCTATGTTCTGAAAAGTTATTTTTCATATAACATGAAGACATTGAAAAGTGCTAGCAAATTTGGAATATACGATAAGACAGCAAGCATATCCACCCAATGGTGGAAGAAGCTGAAAAGTAAATTTCTGGAGTAGATTGACAAGAACATATACAATGAAAACTTATTAAAGAAAAAAGCAAAAACTACTTCTAAAGCATGAGGAGATATTGTCCCTTATACATTTGACTATTATTAATGGACTTGTTTACACTGCCTGTGTAGTATCAAACACTTGAGTAGTTCTTAGAAGGCTCTATAAATGTGAAAGAATGACTTCCAGCCACAGAAAGAAAAAAAAAAGTTGGGGAAACCTTGTAAGTAAAGCACCAGATGTTGTTAATGAAGTTATGTGCCTTAATAGAAAAACTAGCCCACAGCCAAACTGGAGAAATATTCAAATCAACATCTTATTTTAAAAGAGAGTGTGGAATTTTTGTATTTTTTAAAGGGAACATTAGCCATAATTATGTCTGTGATTAAATCAATTTATTATTCTATTTCTTTTGGATTTCATTGAATAGGAATTTTGAAATGAGGGGTGATTTAGTGTTAAGAGATTGTTCACTTATTAAGATAGGAAGGTTAGATTTCCAAGATTCAGGATGAGAAAAAAAAACATTTAAACTAGTATTTTGAGTCTTTACTTATTTCCATCTGTATTAAAAAATATGATGTAAATATATTAGATGAGAATGATGATGACATAGTCTTGATAATATTTCACTTCAGATTGTTGAAGGAAAAGCTTCTGTGGAAGACAGGAAGGGAGCAGGTAGTCTCCATCATACCCCTATTCCCAACTTGCTATGTTAGAAAATTCAGCGGGGTGGCTAGGTGGCTCAGTGAGTAGAGCGTCCGCCCTGGAGTCAGAAGGACCTGAGTTTGGATCCGACCTCAGACACTTAACGCACACACAAACAAAAACCTAGCCGTGTGACGTTTGGGCAAGTTACTTAACCACAATTGCCCTAAAGGGGCGGCTAGGTGGCGCAGTGATTAAGAGTGCCAGCCTCGGAGTTGGGATGACCCGAGATCAAATCTGGCCTCAGAAAATGAGCACCCACGCATAAATAATGACTAGCTATGTAACCTTGAGCAAGTTACTTAACCTCAATTGCTTAAAAAAAAAAAAAAAGAAAATTCAGGGAGTTTTCTCTTGTCTGAAATCTAGAATACTCTCTTTTGATATATATATATATATATATATAGAGAGAGAGAGAGAGAGAGAGAGAGCTTGGGGTCCTCTCCCCCAAACTAAAGTGACCAGAGGCTATACAGAACCTGATTATATACCCTAGAGACCAACAATATTGAAAGAGCCAATTAATATATTTCTGCCATGCTACCCCCTTTCTCTGAGAAGAGCAAACTGGTTATCTCTAGCTGCCGCATGCTGCTTTCCCTACAAGCTGCAGTGGAAGTCATCCTTAGAGAAGTGCGTAAGAAGAAAAGGCTGGAGATATCTATTCTGCCATCCGGAAGTTCCAGATGCAACAAGTCTCTCCCCACAACACATGGGCTTATCGACACGCAGCATTCACTATTCCTTACAAAGATATTCTCTGATCTTAGCTCTAATGATGGGCAGTCTTACTATAAACAAATAGTTGGCTCAGGGATGAAAAAGATTAGTTCAACTAATCCAAATTATGTTATTTTCCCTTCTATCTGCTTTACTTGGACACTCAAATGATTATAATGCACTGTTTCACTGGTATTATCATAGTAAAGTTTCTCTAGTTCTCTAACATCCCAATTCTAATTGTTAATCCTTATGGATTTTCAGTAAAGTCATAATAATTTGAAGATGGAAAACAATACACAAAATTTTAGGTAGCCAAAATGAAATTTTGCTGTGATTTATAAAAATAAGTTCCTAATACATTCCTTGACATATATAATATGCTTAATAATATCTTTTTATTGACTAAAAATAAAAGTGTAAGGCTTGTGGAATCCCCAAGAAAAGTCACTGGACATAGAAAAATGCCTCTGAGTTGGCTGGTGGATCAGAGACTAGGTGGGCAAAACAAGCACTAAGCTGAAGGCAATAAACTTAACTGACTGACTCAGTTATAAACAAAGTTTCCTGAGGAGAGAACAGGGAAAATATTCATATTAGAAAGGAGTAATATATATTTGAAAGGTCATATAAAATGGTGAGCTGGTAAATGATTAAAAAACAATTCACTCTTTTTTTGGGGGGGGTGTGGATGAATCACTTTTAAGTTCAAACTGAATTATTAACATTTTTCTCTATCACTTTCTTAAGTATATATAGCCAACAGAATACTCAACCAAACCACAAATTTGTAACATTTGCTAATTTCTGAGGCATAATGTTTACTCTGAAAATTTAACAATCAGATCTCATGAACCAATACAAGTTGACTCTAGTACACCCCATACATTTATTTAAATCAGTTGATCATCTTCAGAGGAAAATGAGGATTGAAACTCTAATTCTTTATGCAAATTGTAGGTTTTTAATATTTAACAACCATAGCAGCAGAAACAACAATAACAGCAAATGGTGGGACAATGGCAATCGGCTGGGATTATAGTCAGAGAACCTGGGTTTGAATCCCGTCTCTGCCACTTACTAGCCATTGATCTTAATAAGTTATATTACCTGTCTGGATCTCTTTCCTCAACTGTATGAAAATAATAGTAGGGTAGGGAAATTTTAAGGACATTCTTAGCTCTAAATTTGATAATATTATTTCACACTAGTATTTGTTTTCCTATTAATGAGTTAGAGTAAGAAATAAGCACTTGTCAAGAAAACATAATTTTCCAATTTTGTGATAAGTACACAAATGTTAGCCAACATAAATCAGACTTAAAGTTATAAAACTGGCCCCAAAAGAAACATGGATAGATGAATTTTCCAGATGTTTTCAATGTAACTCAATACACTTGCTCAAATACACTTTGCCCTTTCATCTAGTAAACAAGATGGGGCCATTGAGTCAAGTCTGAGTGCATAAGGTTGATATTTGTGGTATGACTTCCAAATCTTTGGTTTGTTGAACAATATTCCCTTGTTTTTCATGCCCTTAATCTCCTAATGTGATTCAGATTGGAAGTGGGACCCAGAAGTAATGGAGTAGCCAGTTCAAACATGTGAGCCATTGTCCTACTCTGTTTCAAGGGACTGTTAAAGATGGCTTATGGAAATAGATATTTCCAAAGAGCATCAGGCATTTTTGAGACCATTTTATTACATTGTAGAATACCTGAATAAAAAAATTTGTTTCTTCACTAATATTCACAGATTTTTACAAAGGGCATAGACCCTGAGCATGGCAGGAGAACAAATTGTGGATTTTGGAAGCATTTAGTACAATAGAAGCGAAAGCAGCTTTGGGAGCTCTCAGTCCAGAGACAGTAAGGTGATTCAAGAAATCATCAGAAAGAGTTTTTAGGGAACTCTTTGCTGGCATTGGGTGAATCTGGCACTGATTGGCAGTGCTATTCCCCATAAGTAGTTCTTAGTCACAGTTTCAGGGAACAGATGGGCCCTTGTAATCATTCATATGGGATCAAGGGCCCTGGTTACAGTTTCAGGGGTCATAGGAACACTAGCACTTGAGACTACAGGAGAAAAGAGGCCTTGGTCACAGTGCTATGGCCAAGAGGAGCAAGAGTACTTGTGACTGCCAAGGTTAAGGGGTCCTTTATGAGTAAAAGACTATAGAAAAGGAAAGCATTGACCACACCTCTCCCTAGACCATACTACCATGGAAGCACGAGAAACTTGTAGATCCCTGGTCCTCACTCTGAAAACAGCACCATGAGAAAGCTTAAAGCTTGGCACAGTGCCTCTCCACCTCAAGTGAGCAGAATGCAACCGTAACCTAAAGTTCAAGAAATCATCTGGAAAAATGAGAAAACAACTGAAAAAAAGTGTGACTGCAAAAAGGTACTACGGTGGCAGGGGAAACGAAGAACTAAACTCAGAAAAAGAAAGAATGTGACAGCTTTGACCAAAAAAAAAAAAAAAAGCCTCGAAGAAAAGGGCTAACTGCACTCAAGACCAGAGAGAGAAATAAGATTGATAAAAGACATTTATATTTATGTTTTTATATAATGGCGTATGGATTACATATTGCATTACATTAATATATGATATTCAGTTATACATCTATCAATCCTCATTGAATAAATTATCTAGGAATGGACAAATAGAGATTCAGAGTTTTAAAGGTATTTTGAATTTGTAAGTTTTTAATTATCCAAAGTACTGTTACCTATCTCCTATTGCTTCAAAATGGGCAGGTAAGACAAAAGCTATTATTCTAATGAAGGAACTGTGAGGTTCAAATGATTCCATAAGGTCCCCTTCCAATAACAGATACTCCATGTCTTTCTTGATTCCCCCTTTCTTGATATTAATTTTCATATGATTATTTTTTGTATCACAGAATTTGAACTCCTTTAAGATGGGGTCTATTTCAATTTTTATATTTGTATCCCTGTCACCTAGGTGTAGTAGGTATTTAATAGATCTTGCAATTAGGTTATTTATTCTAATTATTTAGTGCAAGAGACAAGAATAGAACCAAAGCTCCCTCTGGTGATCTTTTGACCTACAATTTTTTTCCATTGCATTCATGGCATGAATATTTTTGCAAACCCATTCTGAATCCTGATGCTAGGATGGTCCTAGAAGGTGTTGTAGGTTGAGTCATTCTTTATTGCTTGGATTAAGGTCTCTTTTTTTAGTTCTATGTCATCGATGGCATCAGCACTAATTAGTCAATTACTATTTCTTAATCACCTATTATGTGCTAGGCACAGTAGTAAGAATTGGAGATAAAAAGAAAGACCAAAGACAGTCCTTGTCCTTGAGGAAACAATCTAATGATGAAGAAAACATGCAAGCAATTATGTACAAATAAGGTACACTCACATACACATCTCTCTCTCTCTCTCTCTCTCTCTCTCTCTCTTTCTCTCTCTCTCTCTCTCTCTCTCTCTCTCTCTCTCTCTCTCTCTCTATATATATATATATATATATATGTAAAATCAATAGACATCGGGCATTAACATTAAGACGGATTAGGAAAGGATTCCTATAAAAGGTTATTAGAACTTCTGGAAGAAAACTGGGAAGGTAGGAAGGGAAAGTTATGAACATCTTTGAACACCAAGCATAGGATTTTGCATTTGATCTTGGAGGTACTGGAGCCACAGGGGTTTATTGAGTGTGAATAAATGAGTGGTGTGTTTGAAAGTATATATTAAAAAAAATCACTTCAGCAGCAGAATACAGTTCAGACCAAAGTGGGAAGAAATTTGTCATAGGCAGACCAACCAGCAGAGTCTTGTAATAGTTCAGGCATGAGGAAATGGCATTCTGCACCAGAGTATTGACAATACCAGAGGAGAGAAGGGATTATAATTGAGATATATAGCACAAGTGAAACCAATAGATCTTGGCAACAGGTTAGATACGAGGGATGAAAAATATTGAGTGGTCAATGGTGACAACTGATTTGTAAGCCTAGGACATGGGAGAATGGTGACATCTTTGATACTGATAGGCAAGTTTGGAAGGGGGAAGGAATTTGAGGAGAAACAGAATGAGTTCAATATTAGACATATTGAGTTGAAGATGTATATAGGATATCTACTTTGAGAAATCTAAAAGATAGTTGAAGTAAAGAGGTTAGGGCTGGATAAGTAGATTTGGAATTCATTGAAATACAGGTGATAGTTAAATACATGGAGCTGATGAAATCATCAAGTGAAGTAGTATAGAGGGAGAAGAGCAGAGGGCCCAGGGCAGAGACTTCAAGGATTAGAGGCAGTAGGGATATGGATCACTTGATAGTCTGGAAAAGAATAACTACCACTTTCACCAAGTGAAAAGTCTCTGTGCATTTTGATGGTGCCCTTAGGCAGTGATACATAGCTACTTCCATTTAAAAAAGAAAAAAAAAAGCAAGGTAATAAGATTAATGAAAATAAAAATGTCTCCAGATTTTTGTTTCTCTCTCACAGTTCTATGATCATGAGCTAACATTACCCACTGTCCTATGAGCAATACAAAACAGGAATTTGAATAACTCATTTTATTCATAAATAGTAAAATGACCTTGCGATCCGGGCTTGTTTGTGTTTGATACAAATCTGAAGAAAAAAAGGAGGAATAATGGGTTACATTTGGTAATCAGCCTCACTAAAATGGGTTCTTATTGATGATATAAAGACAGACTTGACAAAATTAGCAAAATCTTTGCTGAGACATAATATTATCTTACTTTTATGGATTTGTCAAGTTTTCCTTAATCATTTACTATCCAAAAGGTACTGCACAGGACATCTGTATTCAATATCATAGGAACTGAATTTGAAAGTGTGTAATGCATGACTGAAAGATAGCAGTCAGAGATGATAAGCTATTTGTAAAGAACTGATTAGATGAAGGGAGCAATTGAATAGAATTGTATATTAAGATATCTTTAATTGAAGAAGTCCATGAACCAAACAGTCTGTCACTATGGAAAGGATAAATGAAGGAAAAGCAAAAATCAAAGCCATATGCTATAGTCTATCCAATTAAAGAGATGATTTAGATGCTAGTCAGTAAGAAATGACAAATGTGAGACAGTGAGTGGAATGATGTACCGGTTATGAGGTACTTTGGCTGTCTTCTAGATTTCACATCCTACTATATCTTCCTTTGCCCTCATCTCAGAAGAAGAGATTTTGTTTTTGCCAAGCCTAATATGACCAATAGAATCATGTATCTTCATCCCAGATCTCACTTTCTCTGATGAGTCATCTTCTAAGAACAAGGCTACCTTTCACTTTCAGGGTTCTCAGAGTAATTCTGCAATGTAGGAGTGATTCTTATTTCATGCTATTGTCTCAAGCTCCCATTCCTATGGACTCCTGTCTTCTTTACACAGTTAGCTGCCAGTGATTAACACTCAATTTCATTTAACGAATTAACATTAATTAGTTTTTACAAAAGGATATTTACTGGAAAGATATAATAAGAAGAGAAATTATAATATTTCTACCCAGCCTTTTGGGGAACAATCTTTCCTATAGCACCAGGTATAGTCTGACTATTCTCAGACTTAACACAATTTTCATTTAGCCTTTAACCCAACAAGCTCATTGGCACCATTGACAGTGGATAAATGAGTTGGCACCTCTGCTCTTGCTGGGATACGTGAAGCATGTAGCTCAAGACTTCACTTCTCAACAACTGGCTCCTAGAAAATTTGACCATATATTCTGGTTCCCAGATTTTTGGTGTATTGCTCTTCTGACTATGAAACATATAAGGTCATCTCCATTCTCCCTCAGTTAAAAGCAAGAGATGGAAGAGATAACAAAGACAGAAGCTAACTCAGGATGAGAGAGGCCTTGAATCTCCACTACATGGATACCAACTGCAGATCATCCTTCTTCTGGAATAAAAGCCAGGTAGTTTAAGGACAGATTATTCACTTTACTGACTTTTAAATATACCTCAACGGCCATGAAAAAGTGTCCTCATTATCATGTGGTTAGTGGAATGGGAACTACGGATAAAGTAGAGGGTAGGTACCTACATTTCATGTTATCAAGTGGATTATATCTGCTCCCCAATTCCTTGCTATGTTTACCTAAACTTGCTCTTCTGATCCAATTTCATTTTATCTACTCTGAGAGCATGAAATCTCTATCACTCTTTATGTTCCTCTAATTTTCAATCCCTCCTAATACTCTTGTTCCTTTCATGACACCTCCATATGTTTGGGGATCTCTTCCTTCCTTTACCCTGCCATTCCCTTAAGTTATCATCCTATATATCTTCTGACTTTCAAAGACAAACCTATTGAAAGGGTTATATAAATTTGTCAGGTTTTTAAAATTTGTTCTCCTTCTGGGACACTAGGACTAACAGAAAAATGGTCTCTGGTTTCTGTAATAGTAATGGAATTTAAACCCCTGTATTTGCTTGGTTTTTGGATTGAGTGATAAAACCCAGAGTTTTTGAATCCCACTTGTGGGATGGACTTATTGAGGTGAAGAGAGAAGGCTGAGCTGGGAGGAAATTGTGCTGTGTACTTAGAGAGAAGGCCCAAGCAGATAGAGAGAAGAACTTTTGGGAGCAACATTGTGGAGGCAGAGAGAGAGAGGATTACTGAGGGCCAGTTGAAACTGCCCAGGACTTTTGAGAGCTGCCACCTGGAACTGCCAAGAACTGAGGAGGCATGGCTGTGATGCCAGTATTTTATCTGTCTATTTTGATGCTGTTTTGCCATATTCATCTGCTGGTAAAGGGCAGTGCTGTTGTTACAGAGGTCCTGGAACCTTGCTGTTGATTCAGAAGCTCTGAAGAAGGATTTTCTTGTTGTATGTTTACAGAAATCCTGGAAGAGGGTCTTGTTGATGTTTTCAGGGGTCCTGAGACTGTTCTTGTAGACAGAGAGTGAATTGATGAGGATGTTGGAAATATATCTTGTGGCTTTGCTAAACTTTATCTCCCCAGGAATAGAGATTGCTGAGAACTTGCCTCCAGTCAAGATGAAGAAAACACCTCTCTTTGGGTACTAAATACTGTGATTATAACTTAGCTTGCTGTAGCTCAGGGGTAGATGATGTTTGTGCTCTCCACTGCCCCTTTTGAGAAGGTGTTTGGCATTAACTGATGATAGTTGTGATCCAGGGGTGGGAAACTTTTGACTTTTTTTGTGCTCTGTGACTGACCAAATGAATGCACTTTGTTTATGATTGGAAACTAATCTCCATTTGAGAAGAGAGCCTTTGTGATGGACAGAATGAATATACTGCCCAGGGGTGGAGTAGTTCTTGGGAATTATTGAATTACACTTGGTGAATGCTGTATTTTGATTTTCTCTTTTCTATGAATGTTTTGTCTTAATTTGTCACTGAATAAAATGGAGAGTTGCTATGCTGGTATTCTGAACCTTGGAATTTGCCTTTGCTTCCCATTACAGTTTCATGAATAAAGAGAAACAAGTATAGAAGGTAGAAGGACTATATCTTCCAGGAACACTCTTCCCAAGCGTAGACTCTCTACTTATACTCCTGGACTGATCATATTTGAGGACCTACTCAACAGCCCAACATTAATCCCCAAGTTACCCTTTTACTTAGAATAAAATGTGAGGGCATTTCCCACTCTATAAATTCAGACTAAAACTCAATCTTGCCAACTGCTATTTCTCCTTGCTCTTTCCCCACTTTCAAATAAGGCCTGGTGGATAGGGCAAATGCCTTTTGAAATATGTAATTGATATTTAATTGAAATAAGTTTTCACAATAAATCTGACTTTATTTTTTCCTGGAAGAAATAGTTATACTGGGATTATATGAATCTTCACAGACTTAGGAAATCATCAATCTATACAAAAATTATTGGGAGAATATATGGAAATAAGAGGATTATTATTGTTGTTAGTAGTAACAGTATTGGTTGTGGTAGTATTACTTTAAAATAACTATATTTTATAAATAGTTGAAGTTTACAAGTATTTCCTCACACCAAATGAGGAAGCATTTAAGCAGTTTAAATGTTGTTGTGGTTCAGTTATTTCAGTCATGTACAACTTTTTTTGTGATCCCATTTGGGTTTTTCTTTGCAAATATACTGGAGTGGTTTACCATTTCCTTCTCCAGCTCATTTTATAGATTGAGGAAACTTAGGCAAACAGGG
The DNA here is from genome assembly GCA_011680675.1 of Gymnobelideus leadbeateri. Classification (NCBI taxonomy): domain Eukaryota; kingdom Metazoa; phylum Chordata; class Mammalia; order Diprotodontia; family Petauridae; genus Gymnobelideus; species Gymnobelideus leadbeateri. The sequence continues at coordinate 16,060 of WOXC01003505.1, forward strand.
TTCATTGACTTGACCAGGGTCATACAGCTAGTAAGTATCTGAGGCTGAATTTGAATTAGGTTTCCTGACTCCAGGCCTGGTGCTCTATTCATTGGGTGACTATTTCAAGTAGAAGAAGCATCATATAGTGTACAAAGAGTTGGTCAAGAAGACATGGGTTCAAGTCCTGACTCTGACACACACTGACTCTATGATGGTTCATAGATGAGTTGCATAACTGCTTAGTTAGCTAGATAACTCTAATATTAAAAGCTGTAGAGAGGATATCAATCTGCATTGATGGTGGGATTTTCATCATATGGAAATTCCTGACAGAAGTAAAATCATATTTCCATATTTTTATTGTTCAGAAAACTGAGACTGAGAGGTTGTGATCTTCCCAAAATTATGAAGCTACTAATTCCCAAAGGATGGTACTAAGGACTATCTGCTAAATCCTGACTCTTGTCCCTGTGTCCCACCATGTCCTAAAAAAATAATAATTCTGATAGTTTCATTATAACCTGAAAGATGGGAATTTTCCTTCAGTACTTCAGAGTCAGCGTCACTACTCCTTGATTGAGAGATAGCTAATGTTCCTCATTCTTCTTCAAAACATCATTTCTGGTTCATGCTACATAGTCTTTAGGCCACACTGCCCACTCTTGTTTATTTTGACATGACATATTGATTTAATTTTCCAGGCCGTATACCCAGTGCATCAATAGCTCTTTCACAGTTCATCCATCAGGGTTGTGGTCCATTTTGATGTTGTTTTGGCAGCAGTAAGTAGAGTGGTACCATTTTTGGCAATGTCTTCCAGAAGCAATTTAGCCAGTACATAGATTTTTAAAAGAGTTAAGTAAGATTTCTAAATTTAGGTTTATATCACATGTGTTATAAGGTTTTTTCCTCTCACTTTTTGTTCAAGAAGATTCCAATCTCTGTGGGTTGAGAATAGTGGAATTTCTCAGGTGATATGCATCTCAAATCTCTACTAAGTACATTTTCTACCAATCATGAATCATCCTTTTCTAAACCATTGTATTTTACTTCTTTGCAATTAGAGTTTCTGTTTGAGACAACAATCAATATTTATATTCTAAATGATTGCCAATAGCAGAAGTAATTTTTTGGAGACTCAAGTGGAAATTGGGAGTTTACATCACTATTTCTTCTTCAGGGAGAGTAATCTTTGAAGACCCTTTTCATTTAATTGTATCAAAGGCATGTCTGTGGAAATGTAGGAAATAAAATACTGCCTGTTGCTTGTAAGAGTAGGAAAAATGAATAAAAATTAAAGGAAAGCAGTCTTATAAAATCACCATTTGGAAATATTCACTTCTCTATTATTAGTTTTCAAAAGGGAAATGTGGATATGAAAGAGAAGTAATAATCTCTGGGTAAAGATGTCATTTTGAATGCCTTTCTCTGTGAAAATCTGGACTGGATGCATACAAGTTGAATCCATTCCCATCTGAAGCATTTATTAAGCAATTGTCATATGTAATATCTTACGCAAGGAGCTGATGAGGGAAATATAAAATGAAAATTATCCCTACCATCCAGTAGCTGTATTCTATGTGGTAAAAGGTAAGATGTTGTGCGCAGAAAAAATCACAAACAGACACATTCTACTCACATACATTTTAGATCTACTTGTTGGTGACATCCATCATCCTCCAGTTGTTATGAGCTTTGAAAAACCCTCTCTAAACTTATTGAGGTTGGGGCTGTTTTGTTTTTACTCTTGAAGCCCAGAGCCTAGCCCACTGTCTAGCACAGAACAGAAGCCTGGTTAAGTGCTTATAGAGTTATCAATTGATCAACTTTGTAGCATGATGATAACATGATTTACCATGGTAAGAATAAAAGACTTTACTGCTATTTCAAAGAGTATTAGCTTTATTTTAAAATAAAAGTTTGAGATAGCCAATTTCACCTAATTCCTAAGTATAGGAAAGATGTAATCTATTTTGATTGAATTTTTGATCAAAGTATGTGTACCTAGAATATGCATAACCTTGTATTGCTTTCTATAGTTTATTTTTTTAATGCAGCATATCTTTTCAACAATTCAGATAAAGCATCTGTTTAATGATCAACAAAGTCAAAAAATTTAGTTACTGAAGTGTCCCAGAGACAAAATTCACATTTTTCTGAGGACTTCATGGTTTGGTAAAAGGCTTTTCCTATGATAACACTGAACTGGGGAAAACGTACTATTATTCTCATTTTATCTTTAATAACTGATATTTTGGAAAAGCTTTAAGATTTACAAAACAACATTTTTACATGTGTTACCATATGTGAACATTATATCAATCTGGTGATGTAGGGGCTATTATGCCTACTTTACAAATGAGGAAATTGATGCTTAAGGGTGTTAACAGTCACTTGTTCATGGTCACATGGTTAGCAGGTGTCAAAAACTGAAATGCAAATTTATCCTGCCTTGTCAATGATAAAAATAATAACAATAACAGCTAGTTTGCACATTAAGGTTTGAGAAGTACTTTATTTCATTGTTTTATTATCTTATTTGACCTTCACAAGAAAATTTAGAGATAAATCCTATTATTATTTCAATTTTACAGCTGAGGAAATGGATACAGACAAAAATTAAATTACTTGGCCAGGGTCACACAGCAAGTAAATATCAGAGACTGGATTTGTATTAAAATTTTCCTGACTCCTGTTTGTGATGAAAAATCCTCATCCAAAATTTAATCAAGAACACAGAGATCTCTTAGGATAAGAACAGGAATTAATTTTCTTCCCTGAGAGAAGAGGGAGGTCTTACCCATGACTGATTGTTATAAAAAGCAGAATAAGAATTTATACCCCGGGAAGGATAGGTCGTGCAGTGAACAGAGCACAGACCCTGGAGTCCAGAGGACCTGAGTTCAAATGTGGCCTCACACACTTAACAATAGTTGTGTGACCTCGGGCAAGTCACATAACCTCAACTAACCTACCTTCCCCACTCCAAAAAGCAAAAAAAAAAAAATTATACCCTAATGCAGTCAATCCCTTTCACTCGGCTATCCCTTCGGCTATCCCTTTTCCCATTGGCTGAGAGGTGGGCTCAAGTCTTGAAGTGAAAATCTTCCCCAATGGCAAACAAAAGAGGAGCCCCCCATTATGGCTTACAAAGAACAAGGATGCTGATTGACAGCAAGTGAAAAGGAGGAGGGTCTCAAAGCAATGGGGAGGAGTGTGCTCAGGCTGTCCCTGACTCCCACTGGCTGGGAGGAGGGGCCCATAGAGGTCAGAAATCAGAAAGCCTCCTGAAAGGGCTTGTTGCTGATTGACAGCAGAAGTGAAGGGGTAGGGGAAGAGGAGGGGGAAGTTCTGAATTTTCACTTTCCCCCCCAGACACTACTAACTCAAGTTTTACTGAGGTGATACCTGTTTCATTGTACTTCCTCTCATGAGGAAATGGAAATTCAAAGATCTTATAGGACTTGCTCAGGGTGTCATAACTCATAATGACAAGTGACACAATACAAATACCTTGGTCACTACTCATGAGCAACAACAACATATCTTATAGCCCTACTTTCAAATAAGCTTAACATTGGTGTGGATTTGACATGATATGTGTTTGGCTGAATGCATACATGTATCTATTTTAGAAGACCAAAACATCAGAGATCTATGACTGGAAGGATCAAGGGACTGACCTAATCTAATCCCCTTATTTTAGAGATGACTAAATGGAGGCCTAGAAGGGTTAGGTGATGTAGCTAAGATCACAGAGATAGTGAGTGGCAGAAGACTCTAACTCAAAATTCAGTGATGTTTCCTATGTCACACTGTGTTGTTAATAAAGAAATGAATAAGGCTTAATCTTTCTGTGAAAATAAGAACCATACTTGATTCTTGACATTGATCCTCCAGGCATTTTGGCTAGCAGGAAAATGATTGTCTTAAAAAAGTGACAAATCTTTTTAGAAGCTGTTAGTTATCACAGTAGATAGAGTGCTGAGCCTGGAATCAGACACCTCAGACATTTACTAGCTATGGGACTCTGAGCAAGGCATTTTATCTCATTCTGTCTCAGTTTCCCTAATGTAAAATGGGATAATAAGAACATCTAACTCCCAGGTTTGTGAGAGATAAATGAAATAGTATTTAGAAAGTGCTGAACACAGTGCCAGGCACTGTAAAGTGCCTTCCACCTCCCCATCTCAGGCTGGCAGAAAAGTAATTAGCAGAGATACCAGCAACATTTTAAAATTTCGAAAGCATCCAAAAATGTTTTGTACCTCAAAAAATGTTATATCTCATAAATCTCCTTTTGAGAAGGGATTATTTCATTATTTATACTTGTATCTACAATATCAAGCATTGCATAAAATATTGTAGATTAATAAATGCTTATTGATTGGTTGGTTGAACACGTATCTAGGCATATAGATTTCTTTATCTATTAGTTCTTAGGCATTTGCATCTATAAACTTTGACTTTGTAGGGAAAGATGGATTCCTATTTAATAAGTATATGATGTATGTTCATCTTTATAAATATAATGGACCTACACATATAGAGTCAACACAGCATACAGACACCAAATACAGGTTTAGTAAATGGAATTGAATTAGGAGTGACTCATATCATGTAAATGTAGGAATTTCATGGACTTCTTGTTTTTGCTAAAATAACTTGCAAGCGATACACTGATTATTTTCCTTCAGTGTGGGGCTTGTGGGATATCCTTCAGATTAGATTCTAAGGTTTTAGAATATAGGAAATTCATTCCTAGAGACATTTATAGAACCTCCTTTCATTTATGGAACCCAGCCAATAAGCTGATTTTTCTTAGAGTCTCAGTTTGACACTTTATAACAGGGCTTCTTAAATAGGGGCCCATGGACCCCTAAAGTATCTGTTGATATATTTATATTCACTAATGGATAAATAGATATTACTGAAATTCAGCACTTTCTCTCCTTATTTAAAGTATTTTTTCATACTTCTATTAAATGGCAAAAATGATGCAAAATAGATTAAGAACCCTTTGTATATGGGATAATCTATAAACCTATATTATTATAATTCCAGTATTCTTTCCTATTGCCTAATATTTTATACTAGTTTCCATTATGCCATCTCAAAATAATCTGTATTTATTGGCTTGTTTTATTTATTTCATTCTTTCAAGTAACAAGTGGATTATGGAGGCAATTGATTCCCCAGAAGCACCTCTTTTTGCCCCTGATATGAAGAGGAAGGAAAGCAGACAGATCTTATGAACCCACAAATTGGGGCAAACCACATTTCTTGTCCTTCCAAGGGGGTAGAGTAAGCCTGTAATAGCCACACCAGATATAGACTCTGTGAGAGTAACCAGATATACCAAGCTGTCCCTGACCAGCAATCAACATGTAGCTCCCTTACTTCATGGTCTCTTAGTAATTCCAGCTTCTTTCAATTACTCAATATGTGAATATATGGCCCCTATCTTTGCTTTCTCACTGCTTTAGTCTGATTTAGTTCTAGTTTAGGTTAAGTTTATGACTATGCTCTTAATGATAATCCATAGCTTTAAAAGCAGCTAATTAGCACCATAGATAGAATATTGGACTTGGAGGCAGAAAGACTAGAGTTTTTTTTTTTTTTTTCCAAATCTGTACATACTGAGACACTTGCTGTTTGATTCCAGGGAAATCACTAAATCTTTGTCTTGCCTCCATTTCTTTATAAGTATAATTGATATAATAATGGAACCTATTCCAGTGATTGATGTAAAGATTAAATGAAATAGCATCTATAAATTGCTTTAAGAATCATAAATCACTATATAAACACTATTAGTACTATTTTTTCCTCCTCCTTCTTTCTACTACTACTAGCACTAATATAACTACCACTGATAAGAGTATATTTTTAAATCAAATTGAAAATAAAAGGTACACTACAAGTTTTCAACATCAGGGATTTCTTAGGAAGAGTTTGTAATCTTAATTTCCCAGAGTTGTTTGCTAGAGTAAAAATTAACTTACAAATTTATCCTTTAAACCTACAAAACGTTTGTGCTGTATCTATAAAGTCTGAAGTTTCAACTTTCCCTACTTACATTTTTGATTGCATGTTATCCAGACATAACCCACAAGCTGAATATAATCTCTCACTTTCTGTTTTTGGAGTCTCCTTTGAGGAGAATATTGCATCAACCCCACACTGTTGCTGACTGCCTATCAACATGATGCTTTATAGTCTCTTAGTAATTTCTCTCAACTCTTAATCATTAGTTCAACTAGTCTAGCAATGGAAACTGCAACCAGCTGCCCTAAGTAAAGTAACTGATAGTCATGTCACATCTCCTTTTTGCAGAGCTCTGTTTTTCTGGTTTCTTATATTCAGTGAAGCACTATCTATGGGGAGTCAACTGATAGAACTAATATGTTATGTTATATGTAATTATGTTTATGTTATATAGATTATGTTGTATGCTGTCTTTTATGTTTATTATAATAATGTTTTAAAGACTCAAACCCCCAAGTTAATAATAAATCAAGACCACTCTTCTGAAAACAAACTGTAAAGGCAAATAAGCCTACATTCAAAGTGCCTTCAAGAAATACTTGGTAAATTTCAGTTTTCTTTAATTTTCTTTCAAGAATCTTCCTCAATTTCTTATTTAAATCTCATCTATTTAGACAACTCCTATTTTGTGTATTAGGAGTTGCCATCAAATTGAGTTGGGAAACTACAAAAGATAACAGGAATGGAGATGTAGGGATCAGGTCATTAGTACATGGAAAAGGTCCAAGAAGCAGGATCCCCTTACAAAGAAAAGGTGAGCTAATTAATGTTCAGTTCCCCTTACTGGAGCAATAAATAATCATGACTTTAAAAGACTGATGAAACCTACTCCCTACTTTGTATCAGAGAGATGTTGGACAAAAGAACAGAAAGAGAAATGCCATTACAGACATGACCAATGTCTTGTTTTAATTTGTTTGCCTACATGTATTTGATATAAGAGAGGGCTTCTACATAGTTAAGGATGGGGAAGGTGAACTAATGGTGACTGATATGAAAAACAAAACAATTTACAATGTATTTTTTAAATGTGCAGGTGGAAAGAAAGTAGAGAAGGAGACCAAGAACAATGTGCTATTCCCTTGTAAACTTTAGAAGCACACACATACTTATCTAAACATGTACAAATATACATACATAAATATACACACATATATAATTTATTTTTTAAAACGCTATCTAAAATAGTTTCATAGAATCCTATTCATCATTTTTGTAACTTGAAATATGTATATTAGAGATAATTTTAATGTTTACAATTAAAAAGAAAAGAAAGAAAGAAAAAGGAATGGAAGGAGGGAGGAAGGGAAGTAGAAAAGGAGGGGGAAGATAGGAAGGAAGGAAGGAAGGAAGGAAGGAAGGAAGGAAGGAAGGAAGGAGGAAAGAAGGAGGAAGAAAGGAAGGAACTAGATAGATAGATGTCTCTAAATAGACATAGCTATCTACACACACACACACACACACACACACACACACACACACACACACACACACACACACACACCCCTTCTTGTGTAAAACCAAATAAAGTTTATTTAGGACATTCTATTAGCCACAAAGGAATTCTGCATCATTTCATCACTCCTTGATTCCTGTTCCTTGGGTCTTAAAGGTAACTATTGCATGGTTTTAAACAAATATGAGTTTTTGTGTACTAATCCAGTGCAGGGCATTTAAAAAGTTTAAGGTAAGTTTTCACTTGAGTTAAAGGAGAAATGCCCATTTTTTCTTGCTATTTTTTGTTGACTTGGGATTCTTGACTTTCTTTCAGAACAGACTGTGACGATGAATACATATATTTTTTAAATGTGTAGTAGGATACATCATTACAAATTTCTACAAAGCCATTTAACATTTCCTTCATAAATCTTCTCAATTTTTATCATCATCCTAGTCATAAGCCCTCATCAGGTGAATATCTTAAACTTTAGACTTGTCCAACACTAGATGGTGTAGATTATGATTTGAAGTTGTCCCTGATGATGGAGTACTAAGAACTACAGTTTTTTTTTGCCTTCTAAATCCTTATCAAAGAATTAGTACACACACACACACACACACACACACACACACACACACACATGCATATACACACACAGTGGACAACATGATGAAGCTTTAAAATCATCCAGGCCGTAGATATAATAATCATTTAACTAGTTACCTTATTCTTTGTTAAGATGGTTTTGTGCCAGGAGCAACTAGTTATTCCCCAGATATAATGGCTATGGGAACCTGAAGATCTTCCCTGCCCCTTGGCCCCTTGATAGGCTTAAGTGAATAAGAGAACCTTCCTTGATTTGAAAATATACTCTGGCCCCTATAGGCTGAATGTGGTCACATGGAATCTGTGGCAGGAGGCTTGTTTTTCAGGAATGCCCAAACTTTGTTACTTTGGCTGTGGATCAAGAGGGTTGTGACATTCTCTGACCCAGGAGAAGGCTATATATGCCCTGATGTGAGGTTTTGCTCAGGGGCTCGCTTTGGGAAGATTTGTGTAGTTTGGCCAGATGAGACTCTGGGCAGCTCTTGAACCCCCAGGCTGTTAGCTAACTAGGTATGGATGTAATAGTCATACAATTGGAAGCCCTGTCTGCTGAATTGTGTCATTTTCTGTTGGAACTTCTGTTTGTATTCTCTGAAGTTTGGGGTGCTGACTTTTCCCCCTGAGCTAAATAAATGACAAATGTTTGATTAAAGTAAGATTGTTAACCACTTTTAAGTTGCTTTCCTTTAGAAAAGCAGGTCTAAGAACCTGTGCTAGCTGCCATCCTGGGTATGCTAGGGTGCTTGCTGCTACATCAACTGCCAATGGTCATTTTTTATTGATGTTGTGCTTAATTGGTTTGGTGATGGTATTATGGTCATTACTCAAATTTGATATCCCTACTCAGTCTAGATGATGATGAATATTATGATGATGAAAATAATAAAAAGTACAAAAATAATATTAGAGCTAACTGAACATAGGATCTGATAGTTTACAAATCCACTGTGTCATTATGATACTGAAATTTTAATGGCATTTATTATATCTTTATTCTACTGGTAAAAGGGATTTTGAAAATATTATCATTGAATCTATAGTGACTAAAATGGAGAGTATGTTGTTAATCTCTTTGAAGTTTACTAGAAAATATTGAAAGTTTAGAATTTATTAAAATGTCTCAAAAATTAAATAGACAAATGAAATATTGTTTTTGTTTTTTTAAGTTTAGCCTTCTTCAGTTTGAAAGGTAGGGTTGATTTAGATTTGCTGTTATAAACAGAACAAATATTTATTCTTGTTTCTCTTTATGTTTCTTATGCCATTATTCTTAATCTGACTTATGCATGAACAGACAAAAGAAACAACAAAACAAAAAGATAATACGATGTAGGATGACGAATTTAATGTGTCTTAATCTGAGATGACATAATGGATGTAAAATTTCTTAACTGTAATATAGCTCATAGATTGACCAATGATGCCATAAGAGATTGAACAGTTTTAATAGCAATCAAATCCAATGACTTCAAACAAGAAACACCTTTATTTGGGGAAAACAAAAACAAAATGTTCTTTTTGTTATTGATGAGTAGATCAATAAATGCAAAAAATCTTTTGTTTAGATGAAGTAGTATGTAGAACCTTATGCCATTTGAGACTACTTGGTTATAGTTAGTGCTTAGTTAGTTATTTGCTGCCCCATTTTAAATGGTTTTCGGTGATCTCATGGATTTCTCAAGAAATATTTTAGAATCACAAACCAAATTGGTGAACCTAGTTTTAGCAACACACACAGTAATTCTTGGAAGGAAAAACTTGATCTTATTTGACTAGTGCCTCTCAAAATAACTTATTTCTTAATAATATATTTTATCTCTCACAAAAAATACACAATAAAAAGGACTCTTTTAAAAATTATTTAAAATATATTTCTTCTCTTATGTAGAAATATTAGAAGTGTGCTCAGATTTAAAATATCTTTATAAAATTATGTGGTCAACTCTTTGAACATCAAATACATTAATGAATATTTTGATTCACATTGAATCCTTAAACTCTCTCTGCCTTTTTTTTTTTCTACCCCAGGCTTCATGGCATTTGATTTATCTGAAAACTGAGCAATGTGACCAGATCCTTCATGTTGAAACCTATTCCTCTTCCAATCTTTTTGATTGCTTTTCTATTTTTTTCAAGGACTCTGTCTGCCCCAAATCCCAGAAACTGGGCATATACTAAGGTTATGTCTTTGGTCTTCTAGTTTTGTCTTTATATGCCTTCTTACTCTGACATCTTATTTGCTCCAATGCTTTCAAATCTCACCTGTACACAAATGACTCAGAACACTTCATCATAATTACCAAGTTCCCTTGAGCTTCCATTTCAGATTTCCAACTTGTCAGCTAGATATTTCCATTTCAATGTCTCTTTAGCACATGGAATTCAACATATTCAATACTAAATTCATTATTTGCCTCCCCAAATCCATCTTCCTTCTCATGACTTTTCTAATCACCTAAACTCAAAAACTTATAATCAATCTGTCCCCATTCTCTCCTTCATCACTTATGTATATGCAATGTTTCCAAATCTGTCAAAACTTCCTTTCCCATTTCTCTTTAATCTTCCTTTCAATCTCAATTCCTTTTGCTGCCATCTCCATTCAAGCTCATATTGAGTAAGAATCAAAAGACATTTTGAAACTTACAGTGCTATAAAGATGTTAGTTATTTTTATTAATATTCTAACCTCTCTTGTCCTCTATGAATAGTGAGCAGCACTGTCTTCTTTATTCTCCTCCTCATTCTCCTCTCCATCACCATCATTATTATCATCACTAGAATTCATATTGAACTTTGATATTTGCAAAGCATTTTGAAATATTATATTATTTTATCTTCCCCCAAACCCTGAGAGGTATGTGCTATTATTACTTTCATTTTATAGATGTGGTAACTGAGGTATAGGGCTGTTCAATGATTTTCCCAAGAGCACAAAGCTAGTAGGTGTCTGAGACAGGGTTTTAATTCAGGTTCTAATGACTCCAATTCTAGCACTTTATCCACTGTTTCATGTAACGTTCTTCTCATTCTACTTTTCACTATTACCATAACTTTCCTAGGACATTCTCTTTACCTTATCACTTCTAGGATCCCCATTGCATACAAAATCAATTCCAAAACATTTAGCCTAGAACCATATGCTCTCAACAATCTGGCTCTACTTTTCCAGACTCATCTTCTATAGGAACATAGAGGCCAAGCCAAATGCCAAAGTGAAAATATATTCAAGATAATTGTTTGTTTGTTTGTTTCTGATGTGAATTGTTAGGGTAATCTCTTCTGAACAACTAAGAGTCTATACTATTCTAGATTCTGATGCAATCTGAATAATTTCAATTGCACAGAGGAACATACGCAAAATGTCATTATCAATAGGAATCATTTGTACCTCAGCTGTTCCCAGGAAACCTTCCTGTCTCATGTGACACTTGATGATTATACCCAGATCATTGACTAATACAATCACCATAGTCACAGCTGTCATAACATTTTAATTTGGTTTTAAAATATGTCTGAAAATTTAATTGCTTAAATGTTGGAGGGAATGTGGAAAAATAAGGACATTAATGAACTGCTGGTTTATTTGTGTACTGATTTTATAATTTTGGAGAACAATTTCGTAGTATTCCCAAAGGTCTATAAAACTGTGAATACCCTGTGACCTAGCAATAACACTATTTGTTATTTACAACTGAAGAAATCAAAGAAAAAAAACCTATATATTTAAAATAAATTAAGTCAGCTTTTGTTGTGGTGGCAAAGAATTGGAAATTGAGGGAATCCCCATAAATTGGTGAATAATGGAAAGAACTGTAGTCTATGGAATGGGATTTTATTGTCCTATGAGAAATTGTGCTACTGTATTATAAGAAATGATGATCAGTATGCCCTCAGGGAAAAAAAAAAGCTGGAAAGACTCACATGAAATAATGCAAATTGCAATGAGTGGTACCAGGAGAATATTATACACAATAATAGCAATATTATAAAATGATAAATTATAAATGACTTAGATATTCTCAGCAATACAATAATCTGAGACCCTGCTTAAGGGCTTATTGATGAAAAATACTCTCCACCTCCAGAAAAAGAACTGATGAAGAATGAATATAGATTGAAACACTAAAAAAAAGCTTTATTATTCTTTGTTTGGCTATATTTGCTTTTGCAACATGGCTAATGTGGAAATGTTTTACATTACTGTGCATATATAATCCACATCAAAATGCTTACCTTCTCAAAGAGGGGAGAGAGGAGGGAGGAAGGGAGGGAGAGGGTTTGGTCTTAAATTAAAAAAAAAATGAATGTTAAAAATTTTTGTTTACTTGTAATTGAGAAAAAAATAAACTGAATAGAGTAAAAGAATTATATTTCTTAAGACATAACAAGATTGTTACAGAAGAAAAGAGCATTGGATTGGGAGAAACAGGATCTAGCTAGCCTGAAATCTCCCTACTGTCACTTATTGCTTATTCTTTTGCATAGGTCACTTAATTTCTCAGAATCTTAACTTTCTTATATATTAGATCATATCACTTCTAAAATCCCTTCCACCTCTAAATCTATGATCCTATGGCTTTTAATTATTGAAATTTATTGTGGCAGAGCCAAGATGGCAGAGTAGAAACACCACTTCCACTGGGTTCCAGCCCACACCACATAAAAATTATGAAAAAGAGGTTTCTGAATGACCTCTGGAGCTCCAGAACCCACAAAATGACACAGAGAAGCTAAACTCCCACTGAGGACAGGCTGGGAGCCAGCAGGGTGTGGCCAGCTCAGCACTCTGGGAGCCAAGCCCAGGACCATGTGCCTCGGGAGTTTTAGCCCCCGGGTGGCCATACCAGTAGGTGGCTGGAGGGACCCCAGAATACCAGCAGTTGTGTCTTTTCCAGAATTATCAACACATAGATGCCTAGAACAAAGTGAGAAGTTAGTGCCCTATGGATTTTGGGACCAGTATTTGGGAGCAGGTCAGCTTCTTCACCTGGGGGCAAGAAGCATCTGAGAAGCAGCGGCACAGACATCATTTTGCAGCTTCAGTTGCAGCTTCAGCTCCTGGCCTGCAGACTGAAGGGGAATCCTGTGCTCAGTCTGGGGGGTAGTCACTCTTGCTATAACCTCCCTGGATCTGGATTGCAGTCTGAGGTGGAGGTCTTGGGGTGTGTGTCCAGCTTACCAGAGAGTGTGGGGGCTTCAGGGAGGGCACCCAACTAATACCTCTGGCAGTTGAGAAGACCCCAATGTTTGGGATGGAAGCTCCCCTGGCTGCTGGCAGAGTCCTACTGTGGTAACAAGTCCAAAAGTCAAGTAAATAAGTGGAAACATGCCTAGGCAAAGGAAACGAAATAAGCAGAAAAATTCAACATTAGACTCCTATTTTGGGGGCAAAGAGGATCAAAGCATGGAACAGGAGGAGGACTGGGAGGTCAGAGCTCCTGCACCAAAAGCCCCAAATGAAAGTACAAGTGGGTTACAGGCCATGGAAGACCTTAAGGAGGATTTTAAAAACCAAAAAAAGAGAAGTGGAGGAAAAATGGGAAGAGAAATGAGAAGGATGCAGGAAAAGTATGAAATAAGAGTCAACAGCCTGACTGAGGAAAATAACACCTTAAAAAATAGACTAACTCAAATGGCAAAAGAGCCTCAAAAGGCAATGAGGAGAAGAATGCTTTAAAAAGCCAAATTTGCAAGATGGAAAAAGAATCTTAAAAGCTCAGTAAGGAGATTCATTCCTTCAGAATTAGACTGGAGCAAATGGAAGCTCGTAATTTTATGAGAAACCATGATGCTGTTAAACAGATCCAAGCAACTGAAAGAATAGAAGGCAATGTGAAATACCTCATGGAAAAACCACTGACCTGGAAAATAGATCCCGGAGACATAATTTAAAAATTATTGGATTACCTGAAAGCCATGGTCAAAGAAAGAACCTAGAAATCACCCTTCAAGAAATTCTCAAGGAAAATTGCCCTGATGTTTTAGATGCAGAGGGTGAAATAGAGGTTGAAAGAATCCATCAATCACATCCTGAAAAAGATCCCCAAAAGAAAACTCCTAGGAATATTATAGCCAGGTTCCAGAATTCCCAGATTAAGGAGAAAATACTACACAAGTAGCCAGGAAGAAACAATTTTAATATTGTGGAAATGCAGTCAGAATAGTGCAGTACCTGGCAGCTTCTACACTGAGGGATCAAAGGGCATGGAATATGATATTCCACAGGGCAATGGACCTGAGATTAAAACCAAGAATCACCTAACCAGCAAAACTGAGTATCTTGTTTCAGGGGAAATATGGTCATTCAGTGGAATAGAGGACTTTCAAGCATTCTTGAGGAAAAAAAACACAGTTGAATAGAAAATTTGACATTCAGACACAAGAAGCAAGAGATGCTTGAGAAAGTAAACAGGGAAAAGAAATCAAAAGGAACTTATCAAAGTTGAACTACTTACATTCCTACATGGAAAAACAATAACTGTAACTGATGAAGCTTTTCTAAGTATGAAAATAGTTGAAGAAGGTATATGGGCATATGAATACATATATGAATGTGTGTATATATGTTTACAGGTATACCTGGATAGAAGGCACAGGTCGAATTTGGTAGGAAGAGATGACACTTAAGGGTGAAGGTAACAGGTGAGAGAGTAATGTGGTGAGACGAGATGGAGGGAGACAGGGGTGGGCAAACTATATCATGTAGAAGAAGCAAGAGGAAGTGGTTGGGGAGTGAGGGGAAGAAGAGTAAGGCAAAAAAGGCAAAACTATGTTCTCATTGAATTTGGCTCAGGGAGAGAATGACATATACATACTTAATGGGATATCTCACACTATAGTAGAGTAGGGGAAGGTGGATGAGAGCAGGGATGATAGAGGAGAGGGCATGCTGGGGGGAAGGGAGGTTGGAGGCACACACTTTTGAAAAGGGACAGGATCACAATAGGGAATGGACCATGTGTGGGGTAGGATGAGTGCAACAGAAATATAAGCAGTCATTTACAATATATCTACTATGGTAATGTTTTGTATATCTAGACATGTACAACATATACTTAATTGCTTATCTTCCCAGCGGGAGTGGGTGACAAGTGAGGAAGGGAATGGATCTGGAATTCAAAGTTTTAAAATTAAATATTTCAATATATTTTAATACTATTATTAATACTATTTTGCATATAATTGGGAGATAAGATGTGCAGGCATTGGGCACAGTGAGTCACCTTGCCCTAATGGAAAAGTCAAAGGGGGTATGGGAGAATATACAGGAGAGAGCAGATTGAATGAGGGGATATCCTGTGGGACTGTTATTTTGGGGTGGTAGGTAGGGGAAAAATGGGGAAAAATTGTAACTTCAAATTCTTACAGAAATGAAAGATGTAAACCAGAAGAAGTTAATAAAACATTTGAAAAAAATATTTACATTTATTATATTCATTTGGAATTTTTATTCCCTACACTTACTTCATAGTTACCTATGGAGTGGTGAAAATGTGCTTTGCTATAAAAATTATCTGCAAAATTCTGCGTATCTCTTTCTTATGTTGTCATTCAGGAAAATGAAGATACAGTTTAGTCGTTGCTGACATCTCCTTGGTAACTTTGATAATCTCTTTAGGAGATAGGTCTATAGAATAGTATATGTGGAGTCAGGAAGACCTCATTTCCAGCCCTACCCTTACTAGTTATGTACCAAGGTAAAGGGTATAAATCAAGAATTCTGGGGGGAGGGGTGTGGGGGGTGTATTGGTTTTTGTATGGGAACTTCTTAACTCCCATTCATGAAGGTAGAAACTGAACTGTTATTTATAATTTTAGACAATTGCCTGATATTCAGAGATTTATTTATTTAAATTTTTTTTTTCTTTTTGGAGGGGGGAAGGCAGGGCAATTTGGGTTAAATGACTTGCCCAAGGTCACATGGCTAGTTTTGTGTTAAATGTCTGAGGCCAAATTTGAACTCAGGTCCTTCTGACTCCAGGACAGGTGCTCTATTCACTGTACCTAGCTGCCCCCATGCTCACAGCTAGTGCCAAAAGCAGAATACATAGTAAACAAAACAATTCTATCTGCTTAATCAACTGTTAAATAAACTAAAACAAATAAATGCTTTCACAAGATAAATGTATTATAGGATATTTCTCCTTCCTAATTTTGTATTCTGTAAATTTGAGGGGGAAAATGCATATGAATTCTGACAGTAGAAGGAGAGTTAGTATATGCCCAGTTTGCTTCCGCATTTTGCCTAGGGATTATCATCTATGGCTGCAACTCCCCATCTTTAAGGATATAGTGCTATATTCTTCATCTATAAGATAATGTATTTTTCTTCTAAACTTCTGAAAGGAGGAGTAAAATGAGTACTGCAAGTCCCAGATCAGGGCTTTTCATCTCAGTGACAGATTCTAGAAGTAATTACAGAATAGGGAATAAGAAAGGCTGGGAAAGTGTTTATTTTGCCTTCAGGGTAAAGGGGAGAGTTCAATTCATTGCTTCAGTCTAGCAAACATATTCCATTATTCTCTTACAGCTTAAAACATTGCTATATAATTGACATCATCATCAACATCATATTTATTATTTTAATTCAAATAATGTCTCATCCTCTATCTCCTTCCATGTATTTTTCTCTCTTATCCATGGGCTTTCCTCAACTCTTATAGCTACCACCTTGGTTTAGGCCTTTGTAATCTTTTCCCCCTTTTTCTATTGCAATAGCCTTCTACATACATATACATACACACACACACACACATATATATATATATATATATTGCCAAACTACTCCCATATCTAGACTATCTTTGCAAAGTTCTCTTAATGTTCCTTTTTAAGGCATAAGTCTAACCACATGTCTACTCTCCTAATGAACCTTCAGTTGTTCCCTTTTTGACTCTAGGATAAAATGCAAATTCTTTAGTCTGATATTTAAGGCCTTCCCACATCTAACTTCAACCTGCCTGTCCAGTAATTTCCTCTAAATACCCTTTGTGAATTCAAGCCAAAATGAACTGTTGTTCATCTAACTTTCATGCTGGATCCCACCTCCAAGCACAAGTTGTCCTTTATGCCTGGAATGCATTTCCTCCTCATCTCCAAGTTTCTCCTTATATATATTAAAAAAAAAACCTATCTCCTTTGAGAACCCCTTGATGATTCCCCAATCAACTAAAATACTCTCTTCCTCAAGTATCTGAAGTTCTTTGGTTTATCTCTCTCCTTCTTAAGATCCTAATACTCTCTTATGCTTATCTTTCCTTTGATTTTTATCATTCCAGTAGATTGTAAATTCTTTGAGGACAAAAACTTTTTTTGTGTTTGTCTTTGAGCCCCTATGCTGTATTATGGTTAAACATGTATAGTAAGTACTTATTAAATACTTGGTTGACTGAAATGATGATTTAGCTAAGTTGGAGTACATCTAGTAGACAGTGACCAGGAGGGTGAGAGGACTTGAAACCGTGCCACACAATAACAGATTGAAGGAACTTTGTATATTTAGTGTGGAGAATAGAATACTTGAAGAAGGACAAAACAATGTTTAGAGACTGTCACGTGGAAGGGGGAGTCATTTTACTGTTTTTGTCCCAGAAAATCAAGAACATTAGGTAGGCATTGCAAAGATGCAGATTTCTAAGGAGATATTTCCAAAGATGGACATTGGAGTGAGCTTTTTTCCTCACCATAGATCTTTATAGAAAGTCTATATGGCTCCTTGTTAGTACTGTTATATGGCAAATTCTTGTTCAGTTACAGGGTCAATAGATAGTCTTTGAACTGCTTTCAAATGCTTAAATTCCATGATTATGTAATGATTTATTATAATCAAAACCAGAAAGAAACATTCAGTGTGGTGGGAAGGATAAAAAAAAAGAATGTACCTATTTTGCTCCCACTTCCTCCTTCTTGCCAGCCAAAATATTAAGATGAGATCTCAAAATTAATTTCATCTTGGAGGGATTCCAAATGTAATAAATCTCATGAAAGTAATGATGCTTTGGGAAATTAATGTTTTACTTAAATGATATTTATGTATGTGGGTGTATCAACTTAATTTAATTTCAGATTCCTCCTCTGGCTTGATATAGAGATTTTTTTTCTTGCTATCTGTGAGTGCATTAATTCAATATGTTGTATAAACTCTGCTTATCATTTACCAAAGACTTTACATAATGTGTTCATAAGAAGGATTCTATTGGCATGTTTGTTTCTTCAGTGGGAATAATGCTAGCCAAAAAACAAACAAACAAAAAAGGGTATTGTGTATTTTTCACATGATTCCAAATTAAAACGTGAAATTGAACAAGAATGTTCATGAACAGCAAATTTCCGTTTTCTGCTTTTCAATCAAGAGTAGCAGAGAAAGAAGGGGAGGGGATATGAAGGTCTTTTTAGGTGACTTAGAAGGAAACCATTGAGAAAAAAAATTCCATTTATTAAAATTGTGTTTGTGAGACAACATGCTTCAGCTCATTATGGACTTTCTAGAATATTATAAAAAAAACATAGAAAGAAAACATATTTTGAATAAAACTTTATGGGAAAATGGATACAGAATATTTTCAAATTTAAAATGAACACTGCATGTAAAATAACAAGAACTTAAACTGTGTTTGGATTTATTTATATTTATAGTGGGACCTTTACTATGGGCCTACATTTCCTTACTTTGGCATAAAGGAAACACCATGACTTCCTAAAGACTCTACCACTATAATTCAAATTTGAGTAAGTGATACCGACCCAGCCTGGTGTTGGTAAATGTTTAATGACTAGCTTTCCTATGATGGGGAAAAGACGTGCGACAAAATTTTTTGCCTTATTAACATTTTCTGCATAGTATTCTTAAGTATAGATAGACAAGCAACAAAACAGTAAATCAAATACCAATTTTCAGTGTTTGAAATTTCTGGAGGTTTAAGTGCTCACACTATAAATTTAACAATGGCCTCTTGTGCAGGATTAGATCACTATTTCTTCTATATGCTTTTCGGAGGGCAGTTGGGGTTGTGACTTGCCCAAGGTCACACAGCTAGTTTTTGTATTGTGTCTGAGGTCAGATTTGAACTCAGGTCCTCCTGACTCCAGGGCCAGTGCTCTATTCACTATGCCACATAGTTGACCCTGGGTCACTATTTCTAATGGAGCTCATTACCTCAGAATGAAGGTTATGTTAGGTTGTAGGGTGATGAATTTCACAGTACTAATAACTCTCCAAAACTGCCCTAGGATATTATAGAATACTTTTCATATGCATCCTAATAGATTGCTCTGTGTATGTGTGTGTGTGTGTGTGTGTGTGTGTGTGTGTGTGTGTGTGTGAGAGAGAGAGAGAGAGAGACAGAGAGAGAGAGAGACAGAGAGAGACAGAGAGAGAGACAGAGACAGAGAGAGAGAGAGACAGAGACAGAGACAGAGAGAGAGAGAGAGACAGAGACAGAGAGAGACAGAGACACAGAGACAAAGACAGAGATACAGAGACAAAGAGACAGAGAGACAGAGACTGAGAGAGACACAGAGAGAGAGACAGAGAGAAAGAGAGAGACAAAGAGCATATAGGTATAAAGAGAACACATATAAAAAATTAATAAAGAATCACAGATTCTTGGGGGGCAGAGCCAAGATAGTGGAGTAGAAACTGCTCATCCAAGCCACTCTGCCCCCAGATTTCCTCCAAACTATGTAAATGGGAACTCTGAACAACTTCTGGAGCCCCAGCACCCACAGAATGACACAGAAAAGCTAACCTCCCGCTGAGGACAGCCCAGCAGCCCTGCAGGAAGGACCAGTGCAGTGGTCTGGGAGCCAGCAATGCACAGCAGCGTGCAGAGCATGGGGAGCTGAGCCGAGCCGAGCCGAGCCCAGGTCCCCAGGAGCCAGGGTTTTAGCCACAGGATGGCAGGGCCAGCAGCTGGCTAGAGAGACCCCAGAACACCAGCAGCAGTGGCGATTCCAGAATTATCAACATAAACATGCCTAGGACAAAGTGAGAGGTTAGTGCCCTGTGGATTTTGGGACCAGTATTTGGGGAAGAAGTCGGCTTCCTCCCCTGGGGGCTAGAAGCCGCTGAGGAGACATGTTATTTTGTAGTTTTCAGAGGCAGCTCCAGCTCCTGGCCTGTGAACGGTAGGGAGATCCAGCGATCAGTCTTGGGGGGTAATCACTCTTGCTTTAACCTCCCTGGATCTGGATTGTGATCTGGGGTGGAGGTTGTGGGTGGGTTTCCAGCTTCCAGAAATGGAAGTTGTCCCCCACACATTCGGGACAAAAATTCCCCTATCTGGCGCCAGGCCATAGTGTGGCAACAAGCCCAAAAGTCAAGTAATTAAGTGGCAACATGCCAATGCAAAGAAAACAAATTAAACAGAAAATGCAACCCTAGACTCCTATTTTGGGGGCAAAGAGCAGGAAAAGGACTGTGCGGTCAGAAGTCCTGCTTCAGAAGCCCCAGGGGAAAAAATGAGCGGGTTGCAGGCCATAGAGGACCTTAAGAAGGACGTTAAAAATCAAATAATAGGGGCGGCTAGGTGGCGCAGTGAATAGAGTGCCGGCCCTGGAGTCAGAAGGACCTGAGCCGGCCTCCGACACTTAATCCACACAAACAAAAACCTAGCCGCGTAACCTTGGGCAAGTTACTTAACCCCAATTGCCCGAAAGGGGCGGCTAGGTGGCGCTGTGAGTAAGAGCGCTGGCCTTGGAGTTGGGATGAACCGAGGTCAAATCCGGCCTCAGAAAATGAGCACCCACACATAAATAAGGACTAGCCGTGTAACCTTGAGCAAGTTACTTAACCCCAATTGCTTTAAAAAAAAAATTAAAAAAAATAAATAAAAATCAAATAAGAGAAGTGGAGGAAAAATTGGGAAGGGAAATGAGAAGGATGCAGGGAAAGTATGAAATGAGGGCCAACAGCCTGACTGAGGAAAACAACACCTTAAAAAACAGACTAACTCAAATGGCAAAGGAGGCCCAAAAGGGCAATGAGGAGAAGAATGTCTTAAAAAACCAAATTTGCCAGATGGAAAAAGAACCTCAAAAGCTCACTGAGGAGATTCATTCCTTCAGAGTTAGACTGGAGCAAAAGGAAGCTAATGACTTTATGAGAAATCAAGATGCTGTTAAGCAGATCCAAACAAATGAAAGATTAAAAGGCAATGTGAAATGTGTCATGGGAAAAACCACTGACCTGGAAAATAGATCCAGGAGAGACAACTTAAAAATTATTGGACTATCCAAAAGCCATGATCAAAGAGAGAAGCTAGAAATCACCCTGCAAGAAATTCTCAAGGAAAATTGCCCTGATGTTTTAGACCCAGAGGGCAAAATAGAGGTTGAAAGAATCCACTGATCACCTCCTGAAAAAGATCCCAAAAAGAAAACCCCCAGGAATATTATAGCCAGGTTACAGAATCCCCAGATCAAGGAGAAAATACTCCAAGCAGCCAGGAAGAAACAATTTCAATATTGTGGAAACACAATCAGAATAGCCCAGGACCTGACAGCTTCTACACTGAGGGATTGAAGGGCATGGAATATGATATTCCAGAGAGCAAAAGAGCTGGGGGTAAAAAAGGACTCTGAACAACTTCTGGAGCCCCAGCACCCACAGAACGACACAGAGAAGCTAACCTCCCGCTGAGGACAGCCCAGCAGCCCTGCAGGAAGGACCAGCGCAGCGGTCTGGGAGCCGGCAACGTGCAGAGCGCAGGAGCCCAGCCGAGCCGAGCCCAGGTCCATGTGAGCCGAGGTTTTAGCCCCAGGGCGGCAGGGCCAGCAGCCAGCTGGAGGAACCCCAGAACACCAGGAGCTGTGGCAACTCCAGAATTATCAACATAGACATGCCTAGGACAAAGTAAGAGGTTAGTGTCCTATGGACTTTGGGACCTGTATTTGGGGAATGCGTCAGCTCCCTCCCCTGGGGGCTAGAAGCCACTGAGGACAAAAGCCATTTCGTAGTTTTCATAGGCATTTCCGGCTCCCAGCCTACAAATCGTGGGGAGATCCAGCGATCAGTCTTGGGCGGTAATCGCTCTTGCCTTAACCTCCCTGGATCTGGATTGTGACCTAGGGTAGAAGTTGTGGGTGGGTTTACAGCTTACCAGAAACGGAAGTTGCCCCCCACACGTTCAGGACGAAAATTCCTCTAGCTGGCCTTAAAGCCATAGTGTGGCAACAAGCCCAAAAGTCAAGCAATTAAGTGGCAACATGCCAAGGCAAAGGAAACAGAAAAATGCAACCCTAGACTCCTATCTTGGGGGCATAGAGCGGGAAAAGGACTGTGAGGTCAAAAGTCATGCTCCAAAAGCCCCAGGGGAAAACATGAGTGGGTTGCAGGCCATAGAGGACCTTAAGAAGGACTTTAAAAATCAAATAAGAGAAGTGGAGGAAAAATTAGAAAGAGAAATGAGAAGGATTCAGGAAAAGTATGAAATGAGGGTCAACAGCCTGACTGAGGAAAACAACACCTTAAAAAATAGACTAACTCAAATGGCAAAAGAGGCTCAAAAGGGCAATGAGGGGAAGAATGCCTTAAAAAGTCGAATTTTCCAGATGGAAAAAGAATCTCAAAAGCTCACTGAGGAGATTCATTCCTTCAGAGTTAGACTGGAGCAAATGGAAGCTAGTGATTTTATGAGAAATCAAGATGCTGTTAAACAGATCCAAGCAACTGAAAGAATAGAAGGCAATGTGAAATATCTCATAGGAAAAACCACTGACCTGGAAAATAGATCCAGGAGAGACAATTTAAAAGTTATTGGACTACCTGAAAGCCATGATCAAAGAAAGAACCTAGAAATCACCCTTCAAGAAATTCTCAAGGAAAACTGCCCTGATGTTTTAGATCCAGAGGGCAAAATAGAGGTTGAAAGAATCCACCGATCACCTACTGAAAAAGATCCCAAAAAGAAAACTCCCAGAAATATTATAGCCAGGTTCCAGAATCCCCAGATCAAGGAGAAAATACTCCAAGAAGCCAGGAAGAAACAATTTCAATATTGTGGAAACACAATCAGAATAGCCCAGGACCTGGCAGCTGCTACACTGAGGCATCAAAGGGCATGGAATATGATATTCCAGAGGGCAAAAGAGCTGGGAATGAACCCAAGGGTCACCTACCCAGCAAAACTGAGTATTTTGTTTCAGGGGAAAATATGGTCATTCAGTGGAATAGAGGACTTTCAAGCATTCTTGAGGAAAAAACCAGTTGAATAGAAAATTTGACATCCAGACGCAAGAAGTAAGAGATGCCTGAGAAGGTAATCAGGGAAAAGAAATCAAAAGGAACTTATCAAAGTTGAACTATTTACATTCCTATATGGAAAAGCAATAACTGTGACTGATGATATCTTTCTCACTATGAAAATAATGGAAGGGGTGTGGTCATATGAATACATATGTGAATGTGTGTGTATATGGTTACAGTTATATATGGATAGAGGGCATAGGTTGAATTTGTTGGGAAGGGAGAATACTCAAGGGATGAAATTATGAGGTGAGAGGAAAGTGGCAAGAGGAGATGGGGAGAGACAGGGTAGGGTAAACTATCTCATGTAGGGAAAGTGGTTGCAAAGGAGGGGGAGAATAAGGAAGGCTAAAAAGGCAAAACTACATTCACATTGAATTTGGTTCAGGGAGAAAATGACATACATACTAAATGGGATATCTCAACCTGCAGCAGGATAGGGGGAAGGAGGATGAGAGGAGAGATGGTGGATGGGAGGGCATCCTTGGGGTGAGGGGAGGTTGGAAGTACCCACTATAGAAGAGGGACAGGATCATGTAGGGAATGGACCAGGTGGGGAGTGGGATGAGTGGGAGGGAATTATAAGCAGCCTTGTATAATATATCTACTATGATAATGTTTTGCATAGCTAGACATGTACAACATATACTGAATTACTTATATCCCAAGAAGGAATGGGTGACAAGGGAGGAAGGAAATGGATCTGAAATTCGAGGTCGTAACATTAAAAGTTTCAAATATATATATAAATACTATTATTAATACTCTTTTGCCTATAATTGGGAGATAAGATGTGCAGGCATTGGGATACAAAGATTCATCTTCCTCTAATGGAAAAGTCGATGGGGGTATGGGAGAAGGTATGGGAGGGAGCAGATTGGAGGAAGCGATATCTTGTGGGACTGCTATTCTGGGAGGTTGGGTAGGGGAATAATGGGGGGAAAATGATTGTAACTCAAAATCTGGCGGAAATGAATGATGTAAAACAGAAGTTAATAAAGTATTTGTTTAAAAAAAAAGAAAATAATGGAAGAAGCGGGTGTGGTCATATGAATACATATGTGAATGTGTGTGTATATGGTTACAGTTATATATGGATAGAGGGCATAGGTTGAATTTGTTGGGAAGGGAGAATACTCAAGGGATGAAATTATGAGGTGAGAGAGGAAAGTGGCAAGAGGAGATGGGGAGAGACATGGTAGGGTAAACTATCTCATGTAGGGAAGTGGTTGCAAAGGAGGGGGAGAATAAGGAAGGCTAAAAAGGCAAAACCACATTCACATTGAATTTGGTTCAGGGAGAAAATGACATACATAGTAAATGGGATATCTCAACCTGCAGCAGGATAGGGGAAGGGGGATGAGAGGAGGGATGATGGATGGGAGGGCATCCTTGGGGTGAGGGGAGGTTGGAAGTACCCACTATAGAAGAGGGACAGGATCATGTAGAGAATGGACCAGGTGGGGGGTGGGATGAGTGGGAAGGAATTATAAGCAGCCTTGTACAATATATCTACTATGATAATGTTTTGCATAGCTAAACATGTACAACATATACTGAATTACTTATCTCCCCAGAGGGAATGGGTGACAAGGGAGGAAGGAAATGGATCTGAAATTCGAGGTCTTAACATTAAATGTTTCAAATATATATAAATGCTATTATTAATACTCTTTTGCTTGTAATTTAGCGATAAGATGTGCAGGCATTGGGACACAAAGATTCACCTTCCTCTAATAGAACAGTCGAAGGGGGTATGGAAGAAGGTATGGGAGAGAGCAGATTGGAGGAAGCGATATCTTGTGGGACTGCTATTCTGGGAGGGTGGGTAGGTGAAAAACAGGGGGGGTATGATTGTAACTCAAAATCTGGTGGAAATGAATGATGTAAAACAGAAGTTAATAAAGCATTTGTTTAAAAAAAAGAATCACAGATTCTCGAAGCACTGAATTATGCAGCTGTATTTAGTGGGTTTTAATTCTAATTCCTTCTTTGCATGAAAGGGTATTTAACAGTACTTAAGTAAGCTCTATGCAATTGTCAACTCAAAAATATTGAAATTAAAAGTGAGTTAGTGAGTTCTTGGAGATTTGTATTTGTTTTCAACTGCTATTTAAAATTCAAGTCTTTATACAACTATTTTCCTTAAAATATTATAATTCACTTTACCACTAAAATGACAATTTTTCATGTCTGTATATGATAATACTTAATATTATATGAATGACATGCTTTTCCAATAATTTTGGTGATTTTGCAATACATGGGAGTTTAAACACAGAAGTTTCATAGAAATAAATGTTCTTTCTTCATAGTCTTAATTGGACAGTGTTTCACGTTGCTCTTGTATGAAATGCAACTGGGAATGTTTGTGACTTACTACAAAAATTTCACAGCATAGATTACCTCCCCCCCACACTCAAGTGTTCAGATAAGTTTCAGTTTCTGGAGCTATACCCCCAGGGGAAGGAAACCATAAACATCCTGGGATCCTATCTAGACGATATAAAATGTCCAGCTAATGTTGTGATAGTTGTTTTTGTATATTAAAACTCAATAGAATCCATACCAATCTAACTTGAAGACCTGACTTTGAAAGAAGATAATTTAATGGAACATCTACTGGACTTAGACTTTGACCAAACCATTTTATGATCTCTGACTCTCAGTAAGTCCATAAGAAAAATGAGACTTATGTTTAAACTAATTAACTTGAAGATTCAAGAAAAAAATATTTTGAAAACTGTATATGTATATATATATATACATACACACACACACACACACACACACACACACATATATATATATGTATGTATATACAGATTGTTACTCTATTCCACAGAGATGTTTGGTTTTTTTAGAAGATAATGTGTTTATAAATGTTTGTAAAATTCTTTGGACCAACATAACATTTCACAGTGAGCATAAATTAGATCTGTCTTTATATTAGTGACCCTAACAATTATACACATAAGGAAGTGACCCTATAAGGGAGACAGTACATTTTTCTAGGGGCATAAGTCTGCTCAGAATTTTAGGAAAAGTAATTATTAAACGTTGTGTGATTTACAGTACTGTGGCAGCAACTGCTCCTTTGAGTGTGACAAACTGTAGAATACTGAACTGAATGAAGAAAGCAGATGAATATGAGATTTGCATGTGAAAATACATGAACTGAAAAACATTATGCACCATAAATAAGGAAATATAGACACTGGAATTGATCTATGATTATGAGATAAATGTAATTAACCTACTCATTGAAAGAAGATGATAATTTGACTACTAACCATAAGCTAAGTTAGAGTCAATGCAGTTAGGACCCAGAATACATAACCTTAAAGCTAAGGAAGAGCAAAGTGAAAAATACAGATTTTAGAATTATACAAATGTTATGGTTCTTAAGGGGAATGTATTCCCCTACGACTGTGTTATCTATAAAACTCTAAAATTGTTTTAATGAAGCCACAGAGTGATGTTATTTTTTTTCCTTTTTTTGGAGGGGGAAAGGCAGGGCAATTGGGGTTAAGTGTCTTGCCCAAGGTCACACAGCTAGTGTCTGAGGCCAGATTTGAATTCAAGTCCTCCTGAATCCAGAGCCAGTGCTCTATTCACTGCACCACCTAGCCACCCCAGAAGTTATTTTTCTATGAACCTAGACATGACAGTGTGAGAGCAGGCTGGCATGAATTAGTTCAAAAAAATCATTGATAGAGGCATTTCACAGAGATGTTACCTAGGAAATGAATTTTGTTTCTTGGCACAACTTAGATAATTCAATTAGAGTTTGGACAATTATAAAAAGTGAACGTTTGTGATGAGTCTGTGTATCTCTGAATTGTTCCCCATCTTCTTGTTTCCTGGACAATCTCACCTTCTTCATCCTTGTTTTCCCACTTTGTTGTCTTTAGTCATTCTTTCAGTTCTACCTGACTTTTTGTGACCCCATAAACCATAATACACAAGGTCCTTCTCTTGTCCAGTATTTTCCAGTCTCTCCAAGATCATGTTTGTTGCTTTTCCATCTCATTATCTGCTATTCTCTTCTCATTTTGCCTTCAACCTTTCTCCAAATCAGGGTCTTTTCTTTTCTTCTTTTTCTTTAAGCAATTGGGGTTAAGTAACTTGCTCAAGGTTACACGGCTAGTCATTATTTACGTGTGGGTGCTCATTTTCTGAGGCCGGATTCGATCTCGGGTCATCCCAACTCCGAGGCCGACGCTCTTACTCACTGTGCCATTTAGCCGCCCCCAAAATCAGGGTCTTTTCAAAAGTCTTGTCATCTCATTATTTGGTTAATATATTTAAACTTCAGCTTCAAAATTTTTCCTTCTAATGAGTAGTTTGAATTAAGTTCTGTAAATACTGACTGATTTGATCTCCTTGCTGTTCAAAGGATTCTTTAAAGTTTTCTCCAGCTTTACAATTTGAAGGCCTTGATTCTGAAGTGTACAGTTTTCCTCACAGTCCATCTCTTAGAGCCATACATTGCTATTAAAGGGGAAAAATATATAGCTTTGAATATATAGCTCTTTGTCAGCAAGGTGATGTTTACTTTTTTGTGTGTTGTCTAGATTTGCCATAGTTTTCCTTACAAGGAGAAAATGTCTTTTAATTTTATGGTTGCAGTTGCTGTCTGCAATGATCTTTAATCCCCAGAATATAAAATCTGATTATGCTTCCATTTCTTCTCCCTCTAATTTCCAGGAAGTGACAGTACTAGTTAACTTAATCATATTTTCTTATTTCTAAATTTTAAGTACCGTTGCAGTTTTTAGACTGTCTTCTTACTCCATCATGAATAGTCTTCTTAGTTCTTCTTCACTTTCTTCCATCAGTGATGTTGTCTACTGAGATTGTGGTATTTCTTTTAGCCACCTTAATTCCAGCTTTTTTGATTCATCCAGACTGATATTTTGTATAATATACTCTCAATGCAAGCTAATTAATATATTTTTTTTGCTTTTTGGAGGGGAGAAGGCAGGACAATTGGGGTTGTGACTAGCCCAAGGTCACACAGCTAGTAAATGTTAAGTGTCTGAGGTCAAATTTGTACTCAGATCCTCCTGACTTCAGGGCCAGTGCTCTATTCACTATGCTATTTAGCTGCCTCCTCCTTTCCTAGTCTTAACCCAATAATCCATTTTTGTTTCTAAGTGTTACTTCTTGACCCACATATAGGCTACTTAGGAGACAAGAAACATGATCTTGGTACTGCCATCTCTTTGAGATTATGTCACATTTTGTTGTTACATACACAGCCAAAGACTGTGGAGTAAATAAAGCAGAAGCACATGGTGTTTTGTTTGTTTGTTTTGAACTCCTCTGCTTTTTACACAATTCGGTGGATGCCGGTAACTTGGTCTCTAGGTTCTCTGCCTCTTTGAAAACCAACATTCCTTTACCAGCCTGGTTACATAGTGCTGAAGCTTAGCTTGAAAAATCTTAAGCATTACCTTGCTGGCATGTGAAATGAGTGTAATTTTTCTGGTATTGTCCTTTAGGATTGGGATATAGACTGATCTTTTCCAATCCAGTAGCCACTGTTGAATTTTCCAAATTTGCTATTGGTTGCAGCTCTTTAATAACATTTTCTTTTAGAATTTTAAATAGCTCAGTCAAAATTCATTATCTCCACTAGCATTATTGTTTAACAATGTTTCATAAGAATCACTTGAGTTTTGTTCTCAAGGATTTCTGACTCTAGAATAGTAACCACACCGTTATGTTTATTGATGATGTTAAGATATTTCTTGTATAGTTTTTTTTCTTTCCTTCTGTATATTCTTGTCAACTCTTCTTAATGTCTTCTACTTTTAAGTCTCTACCATTTTATTTTATCCTGTCCAAGTCTGCATAAAACATTCCTTTGATATCTCTGTTTTTTAAGAGATACCTTGTTTCCCACTCTATTTTTATCTTCTATTTCTTTGCATTTCTCATTTAAGAAAACGTTATCTTTCCTTGTTATTTTCTGAAATTTTGCATTCATTTGGGTATTTCTTTCCTTTTCTCCTTTACCTGTCTTTAGCTTTTCTTTTTTCCTCAGCTATTTGTAAAACCTCATCAGTCAGTCATTTTGCTCTCTTGAATTAGATTATTTTTTTTCTGGTATACCTAGATAAATTCCTACTATGGTGACTACTCTTGGAATATTTCCTCATTCTAGCTCTATGCATAGGAGTTGAGACTTTGGGGGGTTAATTGCCTTATGTAACCACCATGCACTATAAAGGTTGGAATTTCATTCTTTTTCTATCCCTGAATATCTGCATGATTTGGACTAGGCATTTAAGTTCTCAAGTTTGCCTCTTGATTTGCCTTGTTCATGAAATGAGGAGGACAAATGTTCTTTCTAAGGCTCTTTCCATTCCAAACATTCCAGAATTATACAATCCCTCTTCAGTTTTTTTTTTTTTTTGTGATATATAGTTCAGTTCCACAATGGGAACCATTACATTCACTGTCAATCTCCCTCCTATACTAATCTCAACTCTAGCATTTTATTTTTCTTCCTGGAAATGATCATGTGCAAACTTTTATTCAGGTACAGTGTGCAACACAAAAGTTAACTATCATGCAGCTTACAGAATGTGCACACACATCTATAAATATTTGGTATATCTCCATGTTTATGTGCATATACATATACACACACATACAATGGATATGTCCAACATATAAGAGCACATATATATGCAAACATATAGGAATATACCATGCATGTGCATATGTATATTTATTATTTATAGATATGTGTATTCTGCTATATGTACATATATATGTACTCCATCTCAGCAAATGGGCTAAACCCGGTTGAGGGTAACCAATAGACCTCAAACCCATTGGTGAGTTAAGGGGTATCTACCCCAAGCAAATGGAGACTTCCCCTGATAGAATTGGCAGATGAAAACAATGTGTTTCAATGTTCATGAAGGCAATTGAAACAGACACTGTGGAGTGTTTAGAGCTTGGGCAGACATCAAAAAACCTGAGATCATCTACCACATCCCAGGTCATTCAGAGTTGTCCTAATTTTTGTCTTGCTACACAACTTCTATGACCCCAGAAGAGAGAGTAAGGATGACAATTTCATGCAACTGTTCATCACTTAAATCCAATTCACACATTCAAGACAAGATATCACCCCCATGATGTCATAGGTCCTCTTGGAAAATGAAGGCGAAACAATATATACAAATATCCACATGTGTTTCTATATATACACATATAGACACACATGTGTGTATACAGGCATATACATACCAAACACATGTAAAATGTCTTCCCATATATGGAATGTAATTCCTTCTCATCTCTACATATACAAACTCTTAGATTATTTCAAGGTTACTTTGTGCATACATCTCCAACACAACTATTACTGCCTTTCCTCTTTGAAATTTCATTATATGTATTTTGTATTGCTTCTTTACAGATTTATCCTTGAAAACATGGCTTATTTCATTTTTGTCATTTTTATGCTCACTGCCTAGCATAGTGACTGGGAAGAAGAAGTGCATAAATGCTTATTGACTACACATATGGGTCACTTGGTTGTAGACCCTAGCCTTAAGACTAACTTATGCTCTTCTCTACATCACAGCACTAACTTTCTTATCATAAATTTTGTGTTACATTGCTTTCCAACATACCTTATAAAAGAAAGGTAAGTAAGAACTTAGTGTTTTAGAGGTCACACATTGTTATGGAATAACAATGCATTGAAAGTCAGCAAACTTGGATTCCTGTCCTGACTGCCATTGTTCACCTGCGTGACCAACAAAAGACACTTTACTCTTTAGACCTGGATTTCTTTGTCTGTAAAATGAGATCATTGGACTGGATAATCTCCAAATCCCCTTCTTGTGCTAAACTTCTTTAATAAGGGACATATGTACATTAGATAAATACTGAATCTTCACAAGAGAAAAATCACTAGGGTCTATTTAGTCAATTCCAGTATTTATCACATGCAAATGAACCCCTCTAACCACCCTTTCATAACATGTAATGAATTTCTACTATAATCGGAGAGCTGTATTATGCCCCAATATAATCCTACCATTTCTTCTCCTCACTAACGCAGTTGCTATCAAGTTGTCTTGTATATTAATTATTCCAGAAAAAAAATTATGAGTACTTCTACAAGATAATGAGCTCCTTGAGGGCAGGGACCATGGCCTCTTCATCTCTGTAACTGCCATAAGAACCTTGGACAGTAGCTTGTACACATTGGGCAGCACAATGTTGATTATATTTTTTCTTATTTCATGTGCAGGTGTTATGCTTTTGCTTTTGGAATTTTCATAATGCTTCTAAAAATTGTAGTGGTGCCAAAATGTCAAACAGATGCTAATGATTTTCTATAGAATATTCCTATCTAGCAGATTATTTTTTAAATCTCAAAGAACCTTGAAGACATCTGCCACCCAAGTAAGTGCCTTATGACTTCTCTTTACCAATATACATCATTGAAAAACACTGATTACTACTATTTATCTTTCATAAGCAGTATAACTTGTGGTATAGAATTTAAGTCATTTATAAAATCTTTCTTTTTCCTCTCATGATTTTAAGCCTTGGAAGTACATTACTTTTTTTAAGACTATAATATTTTCCAATTTATTTTTTCTGTTTACTTCACCTCAAGCTATTATAATAGTTCTTTTTACAATGAATTCATATCCCTGAGAACTTGTCCTAGAAACATCTGGTACTCATATATTTTTTTTTATTTTTGCACTTTAAAAATGAATATTTTATTAGAAATGTTTGAGCAATAGTACAAGTAAATGTTTTTAGTAAATATTTACATTGTAATTTATTAATTTCAAGTCATAAAGTGTTGTCACATGTTATTAGTCACCCCCTCCAATTCCCTATCAAGATTTACTGCCCAACTCTTCTTGCCATTTTTTCTCATATGATTGTAGTTATTGCAAACTCCATTCCTCTGGTTCTGTTTTTGTTTTCCATTTTGAATTATTTCATAAAGGTCTTTCCAGACTTCTTTCTATTTCTCACACCAGAGGACCTGGTCAGTACAGACATCATCTTGCCCAAGACCACTTCTTTTCCTCTACTTGGTCAGTCAATAACAAAAATATATCTTTACTATTTGATAGGGCATAATGATTGCCTATCCTATGGCTCCATAGAATCATGCATTTAGAGGTGGAGGAGAACTAAGGGTCTATTGAATTCAACCCTTTCATTTTACAGATGAGGAATCTTATGCTAAGATTAAGAAAATTTCCCAATGTCACATGTCTAGTAAGTATTTAAGGTAAGATTTGATTCCAAGTCTTTCTGACTCCAAGTCCAGTGAGCCTGTGCACTTTGCCATGCAACCTCTTCCTGTGATTTTGAGCGATAATAGCCTCTCTAGACTAGAGTTTTCTTTGCCAGCTTCCACAACTTTCTCCCTCCAATATAGTCATACAAATCAATCCTGTACTTCCTGATCCCTTTTTAATTTTTGGCTTTCATTCTACTGTGCTGAAGCAATAATTATATATATTATATTATATATATTATATATATATGTATATATATATATTTATATATATATATATATATATATATATATATATATATATATATTTGCTTTTTTGGAGGGGGGAAGGCAAGGCAATTGGGGTTGAGTTGCCCAAGGTCACACGACTAATAAGTGTTAAGTGTCTGAGGGCTGATTTGAACTCAGGTTCTCCTAACCCAAGGGCCATTGCTCTATTCAGTGCACCACCTAGTCACCCAGTGATTATATTTCTATTTCCCTGCTGTTTTGTTAGTTTTATTTCTCTCATATACCTTCTCTCTTGTTACACCATCAAAATCATATTGTCCTCTGAAGATCTGCTGGGTGGCCTGTCTTTCCTGCCACCTAACATAATAGGTCAGGAAAGGAAGATATTGTTTTTCCTCACTGCTACTTCCAGATCTTCCTTCTACCATCCTCCTTTGTAGTGCACTCCATCCAATGCAGCCATTTCTTGATCCAAGAAGCTGTTATTTCCTAGCTCTCACTTCATTTCCCTTCCTTTTACAAGGAGTTCTGCATATAGCATATACTATTCCTCTCAACACTAAACATGATTTTTGAACATTATAAAATTAATGATGATGATGATGATGGTGATGATTATGATAATGGTGGTTAGCCTCTTTAGTGCCTATGATCCCCAGGACCTTCCTTTCTGACTTTGTCCTTCCTGGGTCATGTACTTATCAATGGGATCTCTGGGTCATCATTTTTCTGTATTATTCCAAATTTCATTGCAGAATAATTATTCTGATTCAAAATCCATCAGTATTGTTAGTGTGCATCTTTCCTTAATTTATAACTTAACTCTGACCATATCAATTTTTGGTACATTTTCAATTTTAAATTGTAAAATTGTCAATCAAATAGAATTTTGCATGAAGGGTATTCTCTGTTGGTTTATGTATATTGATATATTAAATGCATGTGTATATATCTATCTAGATGAATGTTTTTGTATGTGTATACACACATATAGGAACACACATATGTATAAACATACACATGTGTATATATACACACATGTATATGCATGTCCATATGCATATACATATATCATATCATCTGTATTTCCCAAGATATCTCAACACTTTGTTATCCATTCCCCATAGCAAAGAACAAAATAGGGAAGAGACAAGAAAAATCAATAATAATATAAAAAGTGAATCACATGATTTGTAGTTTTTCATAGCCATGGCCTCTTATTTTGCTTAGTAATAGTGTTATTGCCTTCTCAAATCTCTTTTGGATCCTAGCTCAATAACTATAATTTTGTAATATTTATTTTAAAATTTTACTAGTAATCTTTCCATTTGTATTTTTGTTGAAATTTGTTGTATTGTTTTCCTCATTCTGCTTGCCTCACTTTGCATCAATTATCTAAGTCATAGTCATTATTTCTCTCTATTTACAATAGTCACTATTTTTTAGAGCATGGTAATGTTTTATTGCATATTATATTCTACAATATTTTAGCCATTTCCCCCCAAAATGCATGTCTTGCTATTTATATTTTTGTTATTACTTCCTTCAGATATATTCCTAGAAATGGAATTTCTGAATCAAAAGATAGGTACACTTTAGTCATTTTACTCACTGTGTTATTATAAATCCAAAAACTTTTCTGAATTTGCAAATCCACAATGCATTAGTACACTTGTCTTTCCACAGTCCTTCCAACTTTGATTATATACCCACACACACATACACACACACACACCTTATATTCATACTAAATAACTTGGATATATATATGTATATATATATATATACATATTCATATATATACATTTATATTTATATCAATTCACCTATTATTTATATAAGAGAAGGCAATTCAGGTTCATAATATTTGTGGAATCATGAGAAAACTTTTAAGCTTTACTGAATACAAGTGAAGATATCTGTGATGAGCTCTCTCTTTTTTCTATTTTCCCACTTCAATTTACCTAAGCATCATCATCCATCTCATGTCCCTTCTTCCAGTCTCAGATCTAATATTTTCCCTTGCTAATGTGAACCCTTCTACATGAGCCTTTCCAGCTCCTCCAGCCACTTGGTCTTCTGATAATCCCCTAT
Organism: Gymnobelideus leadbeateri; assembly: GCA_011680675.1. NCBI lineage: Eukaryota > Metazoa > Chordata > Mammalia > Diprotodontia > Petauridae > Gymnobelideus > Gymnobelideus leadbeateri. Next base: position 51,009 of record WOXC01003505.1, read on the forward strand.
GGTCCCCAATTTCCCTTCTCTATCCACTTACCCTTTCCTGATATCTTGAAACATTCCCCAATTTCCTTCATTCTTGAAAAAAGAAAGTTCACTTGACCCTATCATCTTTTCATATGATCATCGTATATCTCTTTCACATTACAGCCTAGCTCAGAAAAACCTGTTTATACTCCTCAATTCTACCTTCTTACCTCCTACTCAGTTGTCAATCACTCATGCTCTAACCTCCATCTTTCCCCCCTCAAAGTCACCACCATAGATATAAATAAAATTTGGGCTAGGTGTATCCAAATATCTTTGGGCAGTGAGTGTCTTCTCTGAGGACAATAGATAAAGCCAATAGGAATGTTTCCCTGAAAGTGTGCCAATATAATATTATTCTTTATGAAAAAAAAATATATATATATGTGTGTGTGTTCACAAATGATCTCATTAATCCTATATCCAGTGTCCTCTTATTCAAAATCTTTCTTGACCTCTCTGTAATCTATGGCCCAACCCATAAGTTTGAGTGTACTCAAAGGATACATCTTAGATCTTTTTCTCTTCTTTCCTTGCATTCTCACTCATAATAATGACTTCAGCTTCCATGATTCAATGATGATTTTCAAGCTGATGATTTCAAAATCTACCTCTCAAGCATTCATCTGTCTCCTGAGATCCAGTCTCAATAAATAACTACTAAATGGACATTTCCACCTTCATGTTCATAGGCATCTATTTCAAAGTCAAAATGTCTAAAATATAATTCATTCTTTTTCTCATTACTTGGACTCTTCTAACTTCTTTTTTTTTTTTAAGCAATTGGGGTTAAGTAACTTGCTCAAGGTTACACGGCTAGTCATTATTTTATGTGTGGGTGCTCATTTTCTGAGGCCGGATTTGATCTTGGGTCATCCCAACTCCGAGGCCGGTGCTCTTACTCACTGCGCCACCTAGCCGCCCCTTTAGGGCAATTGGAGTTAAGTAACTTGCCCAAGGTTACACGGCTAGGTTTTTGTTTGTGTGGATTAAGTGTCAGAGGCCAGCTCCGAACTCAGGTCCTTCTGACTCCAGGGCCGGCGCTCTACTCACTGCACCACCTAGCCACCCCTCTTCTAACTTCTTTTCAGTGTCAAGCAATGCCCTTCATTCAGTTATTATTTTTGGTTTTTTGGAGGGCAATTGGGGTTAAGTTACTTGCCCAAGGTTACCCATCTAGTTTTTGTGTTAGGTGTCTGAGACTGGATTTGAACTCAGGTCCTCCTGACTCCAGGGCTGGTGCTCTATTCACTGCACCACCTAGCTGCCCCAAGGTAAGGTCTTGGGAGAAGTCAAGTAACTTGTCTAGAGTCACATAATGATATTGCATCTTCCCTCATATTTTTTTCATTGATTTCCTTGATCTTCACCTTATGTTCTTCAGATAAATTTAGCTATTTTTTTTCTAGTCAATAAAATAATTTTGGTAGTTTGGCATGGCACTGAATAAGCAAATTAAATTAGGTAGAATTTTCATTTTTATTATATGGTCTTGGCATATCAATGAGCAATGGGTATTTTTTCCAGATCTTTATTTGTTTAGTTATTTATTTATGGGAAAAAGTGTTTTATAATTGTTTTCATACAGATCCTTAGTTTATTTTGACAGGTAGATTCCCAAGTATTTTATATTGTCTCAATTATTTCAAATAGAATTCATCTTTCATAATCATTGAAGATTTCTATGGGTTTATTTTATGTCCTTCAACTTTATTAATATTGCTAATTATTTCAAGTAGGTTTTAGTTGATTCTTTAGGATTCTCTAAGCATACCATCATATTTGCAAAGAGGGATGGTTTTGTTTCAACACTGCCTATTCTAATTCTTTCCATTTTTTTTCCCCTCTTATCATTATAACTAACATTTCTAGAATAGTACTGAATAATAGTGATGACGATAGGCAAACTTGCTTCACCTCTGATCTTATTGGGAAGTTTTCTCAATTATTCCCACCATAGCTGATACCTGCTCATGGTTTCAGACAAATGCTATTTATATTTTTAAGTAAAACTTGATTTATTCCTATGACCTGTGGTGTTTTTAATAGTAATAGGTGCTGTATTTTGTCAAAAGGTATGTTTTTTTTGGCATTTATTGAGATAATCTTATAATTTCTATTGGTGTCGTTATTAATATGGTAAACTGTGCTGATAGTTTTCCTAATATTGAGCCAGCCCTTTATTACTTCTCTAAATCCTACCTGGTCATAGTGTATGATTTTTGTGATATATTGCTGTTATCTTCTTGCTAATATTTTATTTAAGCTTTTTATATCAATATTCATTAAGGAAATTGAAATACAATGTTTCCTGACTTCTGCCTCTTAAAATCCAGTTTTCTTTAGTGCTCAACTTGAAAAACATCTTCTGAATTAAAACTTTCTTAATACCCTGCTTCCTCTCATCTATTAGTGTCTTTCCCTGCCAAAGTACCTTGTATCAATTTTGTATATGTTTTTTCATATATATGCATATATACCTGTTGTCTCTGAAATGCAATATGTTTCTTTTTCTTTTTTTTTTTAAAGCAATTGGGGTTAAGTAACTTGCTCAAGGTTACACGGCTAGTCATTATTTATGTGTGGGTGCTCATTTTCTGAGGCCAGATCTGATCTCGGGTCATCCAAACTCCGAGGCCGGTGCTCTTACTCACTGTGCCACCTAGCCGCCCCTTTAGGGCAATTGGGGTTAAGTAACTTGCCCAAGGTTACACGGCTAGGTTTTTTTGTTCGTATGGATGAAGTGTCAGAGGCCGGCTCCGAACTCAGGGCCTTCTGATTCCAGGGCTGGCGCTCTATTCACTGCGCCACCTAGCCGCCCCGCAATATAAGTTTCTTGATGGCAAATATAGTTCATTTTTTGGCTTTGTATCCTGAGGGCTGGGCACATCATAGGCACTCAATAAATGCATGTCAATCTATTGATTGAGAAGGCCCAGATGACAGTACTTCTTATTTACTTTCATTATGTGTAATTTCAGCGGCTTGAGCTTTTGTAATTCTAGTCATACCCAAAGGAGGTAGCAGGAGATATGGCATCATTTAGTCTTAATGTTGGTACATTAAAACAAACAAAAAAAAGCAATAAGTGCTTCTAGTAAGTTTTCATCTATCACTTTCAAATAGTATTCCTTAACACCTATGAGTGGTTGGCTCACTATCAGGAGATTATTATGAGAACATATGTAATGTTTCAACATAAACAATATCTTTGTGCATTCTGGTTCCAATTTTTATATTTACCTAAGAAGTAGTGAGTAAAGGAGCAAAGGTACACAATAGACTCTGTGAAAATAAGGAGCCTTTAACAACTATTTGGTAACTCCAGATCTACTGGGACCAGTCTCCGTTTTAGTTTTCCTCTGGTTGGCAGTAGATCATGTGGGAAAAAAGAGGGAAGCCTGCTGATCTACAATATCCATAACACTAACTGAACTTAGACTTAATCATATTTACTAGGGAGACCTGCAATTGAAAAAAGAGCTTTTGTCGTTTCTCTTTTCTGTATACTGTTTTGCTATAAATCATGTTTCACAGGGGGAAAACATTATGTTTTATAGTGATATCAGTAAATGCGATCAAAATACATTTTGAGTAGCCTTCCTTCTGAAATGGTTTATTTATTTTTTCCAAATTTTAACTTGTTGACCTACTTCTTACTGTCCCCTCTTGTCTTTGGGGAAACCTGTTTATAGACTATCACTTGTTTTTCATGGTAAATTGACACCATAGGAGACATTGAATAGTGTCCAAAGCATTCAGTTATTTCCAGACCTTAGCTATATCTGTCTACCTGGTTGGACTTTTTACCCATGCCTCATTTTGTTCTTTCTCCCCTAATCTCGATGGCACTTATAAATATCCCAATCCCATTTTGCAGTTTTGGGATAGTGGCCTTCAGAAGTGTCACTTTCTATCCTTATCCTTTGGTTGATTAGATTGTGAACATTGGGGACAGGGAACAATATGTATGTGATCATAGACAAAAATATGGTGAGTGGTTTCAACATTATTAAAGAGGGTAAAAGAAAACATTTAAGTGGACTTTGGTAGTTAGAATATTTCTATAATTTGGCTTCTCACAAGTCATAATTAAAAGGGAAATATATTGAAAAAACAGAATGGATCTATATTTTTGTTTAAATGAAGTTAAAAATGTAGAATTTTAATTAAAAAAATACTAACCATTCATTGATTATTTTACGAAACACTTAATGATTGCCTACAATTTCTAATCATTGTTTTCTATGCTCACATTTTTCTGAAAAGTAAAAGGCAGGATATTTTTAAGGAGCATTTTTTTTTGTTTCTAACAGAAAATTTTAGACTCCTTGCATATAAAATATAAATTGTACCCCTTTTGGGCTTCATCCCTATGATTGCTTTGATAATTTGTACTTTGGAGTTGCAAAACCAAGGGAATAAGTACTGTTTTTCTTCAAACGATATAATGTAGTCTGGACTTCTAAAACTATAGTTCATGAGCCCCCTTCAGAGTGGATTTGAGTGTCACAGGTATAACATATAGAAATTAAATCCAAGGTGCTCTTTTATCTATCATATAATTAGAATATGATCTTTGTGTTACATCATTTTATTTATCTGAGGCTTTTCCCCCATTTATTTATTTGTTATTGTTCCTCATCCACCATTGAAATTATTTGATATTAAAGAATGTCACATGCAAACAAATCATATATATATATATATATATATATATATATATAGAGAGAGAGAGAGAGAGAGAGAGAGAGAGAGAGAGAGATGTATAGTGCTATCATTTTAATAATGGTGGATATTTCATCATTTTATTATCTCTAGGATAAAAAGGTAGGGGAGAAAAAAATATGAAGATAATTTTTGATCTATAGGGATTGTTCGATTCACTCTAGTAATTAAAAGACTTAGTACAAGAATGGGGGATAACTACAACATTCTACATACCTCCATTCCTTCTTCATAATATTAGGGTGTCTCCTTTAGCCTTTATGTCTCTCCATTTTTTCCAAACTGTAGAACATTCCATGGACAAACCCTTAAAGTAATTTCCTCCAAAGCAGCTGCAAAAGCATTTAGCCTTTTACCAAATCTAAGTAGAATGGTTATTTTGTAAGTATTGATGGTATTCAATCAAGATCCAAACTTTTCTAAATGACCTTATTATATTAATGAAATGCCCATGCTTTATTCCTATGTATTCTTAGCTATGCACACTGCCAAATGGCACTGAAATCTCCTCCCTACCCAAGAAATTCTACCTGCAGAGTGTAAAATAACCAGCTAATGATTGCAACTTCCTCAATTCCATCCACATTGCTTAGTCACTGAAAATTGTTCATCTTGTTGCCAAGAAGCATAGTTTTATTATGACCAAATACCAGCCTCCCCCCTTCTTGTGTGTTTTATAAGATGATATTCACACTTGTATGTACTTTGTAAATGCTTTGTAAATTTAAAAGTGATATACATGCTCCTATTTAAAAAAATACAATGTTACATGAAATAATACAGGGATAGGGAATAAAAATGCAGTTCCATTAACGTATGTAGCTTATAGTCAAGAACTATCTCTATTAATGCATTTTGGAAGCTTTTCTGTAATCTATACTTTTGGAGAGTTACTAAGCACATCAAAAGTTTAAGTGACATAGCCAAGGTCAAACAGTCAGTCTAGTTCAAAGACATGACTGTTATTTTTGACTCTGACATTCATTCTCCATTAAATATGCTGCTTCATAAAATAGCTAACATTAATACACTCATTTACTTATATTGCTTTACAAATATTATTTATGTGTCTACAGCTCTCTATAATATTATATCTATGTATATATAGATTTTATAGCTATGTGCTATAGATATAGATTACTATATATAATCTACATATGATATATCTATAATATATAAATATTTATCTAGAATATAGATATATAGACATGCATCTATATCTCTATCTATATTTCCTTTCTGTTAAAAATATTTGAAAATATAATCTTAAGAATGAGTATAGAAAATCCTGAGTAAACTTGTTTGTAAGGCACACATAATAATGAATAGCTGATTTTAAAATATGTTTTGGTCATTATTTGTCTACTGTGACAAATACTAAAGGTGTAAAAATATTAAAGAAAAGAAGCCAGAAAGTTTGTGGAAAAATAACATCTCCTTGGCATATATTCACCTCTGTCTATCCCTCTTGAAAGTGAAATCAAGTAAGTGAAAATTATCCAGCTGGATTAGCAATAAAAATTAGGCAACAAGTCTGCTTTTTACATTGATAGTCCCCCCCCAACAGTTCTAATTTTATACATTATTCAGATCAGTATTTTGCTAATATGGTTCAAAAATATTTACAATGCCAGATATGCAGGACCAAATAGATTCAGGAATGAATGGTGTACTTGGATCAGTGAAAACTACCTAATTAAAGCTTTAATGATGATGAGGATGGTGATGGTGGGGATGATCGTAACAATGATGATGTAATATAGTGGCAATAGTTGACAGATACCAAGAATTTTTTTATGAACTAGCTTGTTTGAGTCCTTATGATAAAATTATTTTAAATATCCTTATTACCTTCATGTTGCTGAAGAGAAAACGGAATTTAATTTTTTTGGTCTTAATTGTATTAAGGACTTAATCTGTTTCAGGTACTCAGACAGGCTTTGAAGATACAACAAAGTAGTGGGGAGGATGAGCATTTATTAGGAGCCTACTATTTGCCAGGCACTATGCTAAGCACTTTGCATTTTTTTTTGTCATTTAATCCCCACAACAACCCGGGGAGTAATATGCTATTATTTTCCCCATTTTGCAATGGAGGGAACTGAGGCAAACAGGTCAAGTGAGTTGCTCAGTGAAACACAAACAGCAAGCATCTGAAACTGTATATGAACACAGTTTTTCCAATATTTAGGTCTAGTTCACTATCCTCTGTGCACCTAGATGCCCCTAATCTAAAGAATAGCCATAAATAATAAAAAGGAAAAAAAGTAAGCACAGTTTGCACTGATCTTACACAAACTAGGAAGTGCTACAATAGGAATAAGAATTGAAATACTGATTTCAATATCTATGTCCTATGTCTATGTCTATGTCACACATTTTAACATATATCTTTAAGGTATTAACATGTCAGAATGCTTGTACTAGCTAGTTACCATTATGTTTTTCTTTTCGTAGTATAGTGACCACAATATAATAAACAGTCACTGACAGCTAGTTTATGGGAAAAGCTATTCTGAATTATTAAAGAACAAAGAAGAAATATAATAAAAGATATCACCAAAGAAAGGAATGGGTATAAAAGTAGATGTGCCTAAATAGTCTCTCCTCATTTTCTACCACTGACTTCTCATAGTTAAATGGAAATCAAAGGTTGATATCCATTAGATATCAAGAATCAAACATTTTCTTAATTCTATTGTGAGAACTGCATTTTGTTTCCACCATTTTGGGACATAAAAATGACCAAGTTCCGTCCCTCTCCCCAATGCCCTTAAATTTGTTCTTCCAAATTGAGGAGCTATCCTCTTTAGATGGCAAACGTATATAAAATTTTGATCTAGGATATTCCTTCATTTCTGATCCATTTCCAAACAAAATATTTTTTAAGGTATAACAACAACAAATAGCTGCCATTTATTTAGCCCCAGTATTTGTGAAGGTTTTTTTTTTCTTTTTTTGCTTTTTGGAGGGCAATTGGGGTTAAGTAACTTGCCCAAGGTCACACGGCTAGGTTTTTGTTTGTGTGTGTTAAATGTCTGAGGCTGGATCCGAACTGAGGTCCTTCTGACTCCAGGGCCAATGCTCTACTCACTGCACCACCTAGCCGCCCCAATTTGTGAAGGTTTTTAACACCATTTGACTTAACCAATTAATCTGAATGCATAAAATTAAGGAATAAAAAAAAATACTGATGTTTGCTGAACATAATGGTAAGTCCTGGGGATAAAAATATAAAAAAGCAAACAAGCAAAATAAAAATCAAGACATCTATTTGTCAAGTACACTTGGGATAAAAGTCATGATGTAGGGATATTTTGATTTGTGAAATTAGAGGATGGTGAACAAGAGACATAGATAAATGTATTTACAGACCCTTTCTGTCAGGATTGATTGTATTATAATTATAGAGATGGAAATGGTAGGAAGCATCTGGAACAGACTTGCAAAAGTAAAAGAAATCAAGTTGTGACCCCCAAAACTTTCCAATCTAGGACCATTTTTCTTGTAATTATGCCTACAGGCACAAAAAGTAGCAGAAAAGACTCTTTTCAAAGGAAAGAGGGACAGGATTACATTGGACAACAAAACATTGCTAAAAGACTTCCATACTGACATTTAATTATTGATTAACCATAAGATGCTCAACATTGCCCAAAAGAAATGAACAAAATATAATTAAATAATAAAGGGTCAGGTTTATGAAAAAAGTATGAAACACTATAATGACAATGAAAAATAAGAGGTTCCAAATTGTTTGGACTACTTTAGGAATGGGGATAGTAACTGGATCTATGTTATCATTGATGTTTGTCAGTTGTTGTTCAGCTTGGTGGTACAGTAGATAGAGCACCTGCTCTGGAGTCATGAGGACCTGAGTTGAAATCTGGCCTTAGACATTTTATACTTACTAGCTGTGTGAAACTGGGTAAGTCACTTAACCCTGATTGTCCCTCAGAGAAAAAAAAAAAAAAAAACTTCAAAATTAGCATGTATACATTTAACCCTCCTTAAAATACCTTTGTATTTTAGGATTGTCCCTTAAAGCAAAATCAATTTCTAAAGTGGAGTTTGTTAAGACTACATTGCCTCAATATGTATTTAACCTCCATGAGTGATAGACAGATACCCTCAGATGAAACTCACTCTACATTATAAGTAGCCTTAAAAATTTCACTCCTATTTTGTACAAGGATTCCAATTTTTTATTCCATTTACTCAGTAGGAATACAGCAATATATTGAACTCTTGCTTTGATAAGGATTGATAAGAATTTATGACTAGATGGTTCCAAGGATCCTTTCTGGTTTCCAAAGGAGATCTTACAAGATCTTTTCTTTGTATAATTACCAATTTTGCTTCTTTAAAAGATGTATATAAATAATTGATTAAAACAACAACTCCAGATAATTTAGTTAACAATCTTATCATTTTCATATGTGAGAGCCAAATAATTTTAGGTGAAACTTCCTCTTAAATATAGGTAGAACTCCCAAGTCCTTAAATTGCTGTACTACAGAATATTTCCCACATATGATCAGCAGGGATGATAGGATGACCTCTTAACTTCCTAACATATTCATTTTTTTCTTAGCAGTACAATTATAAATGTAACAACATCTAGATTATAAGAAAAATGATTTTAGCAACATAACTGATGAAATGATTCACCAAATTACCCAATATAAGAAAATTTAGAAATATAGCAATACCTTAAATAATATCATATATTTAATTACCAATAAAGCAACCTTGATTTAGTTGATTGCCCTCCCAAATTACCTTACATAGAAAATCATTCATCCCATCAACATTGACATTGTATACTGATCACATCTAAAAACACATATAAAGATATAAGGTATGAAGCAATTACATCTAATTAAAAGAAATAATAAAAAAATTAACATTCACATACCATTTGTCCTGTACCAAGCACTGTGCCAAGCTCTTTATAAACATGTGAGACAACAACTCTGAGAGGTAGGTTAAATTATTTTCCCCTCAGAACAGCAAACTGAGGTAAATAGAACTTGCTTGGGGCCATACAGTTAATTCATTTCTTAATGCAAAATGGCATATATCTTTTCATATTAGATTGTAATTTACCATAATAATCCTCACAAAGAGAGATCTCTCAGGCCCCTTATTTCTGTCAGGATAGATTTTGGCTTAAATCAAATAAAATCCAGATTTATATTCATTAATTGCAACATTTTAATTTCTAAGACCTAATACTCTTAGTACTTTAAACGAAAAAGATCATTATTCATAAATTCATATTTTCCTTTTTCTTAAAGACCCATGGTGACAATTCCAAGCTCCATATAAACTTTTCCTCTAGATTTAATAAGACCTTCCTATAGTTTTATCCTGAAAGGTGGGTAAACATGATTAACCAGATGATTTTCTAACCTTTCTGGAAATGAAAAGGAAAGTTAGGTAGTGTGGGTAATGATTTTGAAAGATTTGGAAAGAGAAATAAAAGCTTGGGCAAAATATGGTAGTTAGATAATATTTGGGGATAATGGGGAAAGATGCCCTGCTCATAGCAGGCTGGAATAAGCAAGTCCATGTATTCCAAGCTCCTCCTGTCCCTTGTTAGTTGCCTTGAGTGTCCTTCTTGTCACAGATTTATTCTTAAAAACCTTTCCCTTTGTAATTTTTAGTTCTTAATTGAAGTCAAATCACTGCACTAAGCATGAGGCTAGATAGATAAATCTTAAAATACTGACACCCTGATTCAGTTACTAATCAAGAGACTGCTTATTAATATTTTACACAAGTTAAATTCATAACCCAAAAGAATTTAAAGACACATTTCTAACATTTTTTGAATATATTCAGTTAACAAATTAATGTTAGGCATTATCTTTATACACATTACAAGTCATATAAATGGGATAACTTGGCTTAAAGCCACACAGCTAACAAGTTTCCTAACATTATTAATATAATAACAGTAATAGTAATAAAAATATATCTTAAGGGGGCAAAGCCAAGACGGTGGATTAGAAACAGCACTTCCAGGGCGCTCCAGCCCACACCACTTCAAAATCATGTAAAAGGGGGACTTTGAACAAGCTCTGGAGCTCCTGCAACCACAGAATGAGACAGAGAAGCTAACCTCCTGCTGAGGACAGCCCAGCATCCCAGCAGGGAGCGGCCAGCACAGCACTCTGGGAGCTGACAGCACAACAGTGAGTCAGAGGTTTTAGCCCCAGTGTGTCTGGGCCAGCAGCTTCCTGGAGGGACCACAGAACACCAGCAGCTGTGGCTTTTCCAGAATTTCCAACAAAAAGTGAGAGGTTAGTGCCCTATGGACTTTGGGACCAGTATTTAGGAACAATTTCGCTTCTTCCCCTGGGGGCTAAGGAGAGGAGGCACAGATGCCATTTTGCAGCTTCAGTTGCATCTTCAGCTCCTGGACTGAGAACTGTAGGGTGATCCAGCGATCAGTCTGGGGCTCTTGCTTTAACCACCTTGGATCTGGATTGCATTCTGGGGTGGAGGTCTTGGGGTATGTGTTCAGCTTGCAAGACTGTGTAGGGGCTTCAGGGAGGGCACCCAACTAATACCTCCGGCAGTTAAGAAGACCACAAAATTTTGGAAGGAAGCTCCCCTGTCTGGTGGCAGAGTCCTACTGTGGCAACAAGTCAAAAAGTCAAGAAATTAAGTGGCAACATGCCTAGGCAAAGGAAACAAACAGAAAAATGCAACATTAGACTCCTATTTTGAGGGCAAAGAGGATAGAAGCATGGAACAGTCAGAGGACTGTGAGGTCAGAAATCCTTCACCAAAAGCCCCAAATGAAAATACGAGCAAGTTACAGGCCATAGAGGACCTTAAGAAAGATTTGAAAAGCCAAATAAGAGAAGTGGAGGAAAAATTGGGAAGAGAAATGAGAAGGATGCAGGAAAAGTATGAAATTAGAGTCAATAGCCTGACTGAGGAAAACAACATCTTAAAAAATAGACTAACTCAAGTGGCAAAAGAGGCTCAAAAAGGCAATGAGAAGAATGCCTTAAAAAGCCAACTTTGCCAGATGGAAAAAGAATCTCAAAAGCTCAATGAGGACATTCATTCCTTCAGAATTAGACTGGAGCAAATGGAAGCTAGTGACGTTATGAGAAATCAAGATGCTGTTAAACATATCCAAGCAATTGAAAGAATAGAAGGCAATATGAAATATCTCATGGGAAAACCACTGACCTGGAAAATAGATCCAGGAGAAATAATCTAAAAATTATTGGACTACCTGAAAGCCATGATCAAAGAAAGAACCTAGAAATCACCCTTCAAGAAATTCTCAAGGAAAATTGCCCTGATGTTTTAGACCCAGGGGGCAAAATAGAGGTTGAAAGAATCCAGAGAACACCTCTGGAAAAAAACATCCTAAAAAGAAAACTCCTAGGAATATTATAGCCAGGTTCCAGAATTCCCAGATCAAGGAGAAAATACTACAAGCAGCCAGGAAGAACAATTTCAATATTGTGGAAACACAATCAGAATAGCACAGGACCTGGCAGCTTCTACATTGAGGGATCAAAGGGCATGGAAAATCATATTCTTCAGGGCAAAGACCTGGGATTAAAACCAAGAATCACCTACCCAGAAAAACTGAATATATTGTTTCAGGGCAATATATGGTCATTCAGTGGAATAGAGGACTTTCAAGCATTCTTGACGAAAAAACTGGAGTTGAATAGAAAATTTGACATTCAGACACAAGGAGCAAGAGATACTTGAGAAGGTAAACAGGGAAAAGAAATCAAAAGGAACTTATCAAAATTGAACTATTTACATTCCTACGTGGAAAAACAATAATTGTGACTGATGAAACCTTCCTCAGTATGAAAATAATTGAAGAAGGGTATATGGGCATATGAATACATATGTAAATGTGTGTATATATGTTTACAGGTATACATGGGCAGAGGGCACATGTTGGATTTGGTGGGAAGGGATGATACTCAAGGGGTGAAGTTAAGAGGTGAGAGAGGAATGTGGCAAGAAGAGATGGGGAGAGCCGGGTGGGGGGTGTAAACTATCTCATGTAGAAGAGGCAAGGGGAAGTAGTCACAGGGGAGGGAGAAACAGGAAGGCAAAGAGGCAAAACCATATTCTCATTGAATTTTGCTCAGGGAGTGAATGACATATATACTAAATGGGATATCTCACCCTGCAGAAGACTAGGAGGGAGGGGGATGAGAGGAGGGAGGATGGAGGGGAGGGCATGCTGGGGGGAGGGGAGGTTGGAGGCACCCACTTTTGAAGAGGGACAGAACCAAAGTAGGGAATGGACCAGGTGGAGGAATGGGGTGGGGGTGGGAGGGAAATGCAGTCAGCCTTTTACAATATATCTACTATGGTAATGGTTTGCATAGCTATACATCTACAATATATACTGAATTGCTTATCTTCACAGTGGGAGTGGGTGACAAGGGAGGAACAGAATGGATCTGGGGTTTGAAGTTTTAAAATTAAATGTTCCACACACACACACACACACACACACACACACACACACACACACACACACACACATTTCTTAAAATGAGACCAAAATCAATTCAATTGGATCTGTTTTTCCAAATGTTATCATATAGAATCTCAGTTTAAAGTTTCACTTATTTAGTATCATACTTTACACAAAGGATGTTCCAATCATTTTGTGCAATGGAATTCACTATTTCCAGCTAATCCACTATAAAAATTTTTGAATGATAGTATATAACAAGGGAGACTTGAAACAGCTGGTGCCCTTCATTTTGATTCTTCTTAGTCCTCTTAAAATGTTTCTATTGACTTTCAAATCAAGGTACAAAATTTTCATTCTCAACTTTTCTACTTATACCGAAGTCAAACTTCTTCACAATCTCTCAACATGTTTAAACCATCTGAAGCTAGCACAAGGGCACTCAGGACAGCTATCCATGGACAGGAAGGACTTGGAGCACATAGCTTTCCTGCTGCCAGCCTGCTGTGAGCAGGGTATGTCCCCCATTCATCTCCAAACCTTATCTACCTCCCATATTTTGACTCATGCTTTTCTCTTTCTAAATCATCCAAACCCATTACTCAGACCACCCAACTTTCCTTTACATCTCAACCATATCCCAGATTGCACACCGTACTGTTAAGCTAATGTCTTATTAAAGCCCTACTTTCCCTAACTATGAAGCTAATATCGGCTCCAGGGATTCTCTTCATTAATCTTCATATCACAAAATGTAGGTATTCTCTAAAATATCCAAGAGCACCAAATCTCTCATTCTCCAAAAAGGAGATCGAAACCTGTACTGTCTTTTCCTAATCTCAGTATAGTAGGAAGTTTGTGGTACAAACCCTTTAAAAATCCATTTAGGTGTTTTTTTTTAGTTTTTATAAACACTTTTAAAAGTCATGCATTAGCTTATGTTCCTATTGAAACATAAGAGTGGGGTTTTGGCTACTCCCAAACCCCACTAACAGATTGCAAAAGGCTTGGCTGCCAACTTAATAGTTTTCCAAATTAAAAATCATTCATGCTTCTTTTTGTCCTGCTTCTCTTCCATCACTTTTTTTTAGAATCTGGAGAGAGTTAACACTTAATAATTTATAAATCATGAAAGCTGTGTTTCTCTCACATCCCTCACCAACATTACTTATAAAAACAGTTTTTATAATATTAACATACATTTTGAACAAATTACTGAAACCCTAAAGTGATTAAATTTAAGACTGTGATATAAAAGTACTAATGATCAAAATGTCTTACAAGACAAAAAACTTATTTCTGCAATTTTAAACACATTGCCCTGATGTCCCATATACTGGGAGAAAGGTGCAAAGACAGTTTTCAAGATTTAATTTAAACATCTTTAAGGGATGTTAAATGGCTCATTAATTAACCTCTCTAGAGATAGGGGGCTTGCTCCTAAGAATCAGCCCTTGGGGAAAATAGCCAAGCCCATAAGCTGCTTGGTCTAAGATGTTATCAACTTTAACCTGCAAGTTAAAGTCCCATGAAAGGAAGGGGGAAAAATAGCCTAAGGCTAGTATACCTGGACTCTTCTGCAAGAGGATTTGGGTCATGTTTACTTAACAAGACTGAAATGGTACTGTATATCCAGACCTCCCATGCCACCCCTCCCAAAATCTTTGTATGCAATATCAATGTCTCCTTACCCATGCCAAGGAGACCACTCCTTAATATTGAGGCTTAAAATTCAGAAAAAGCTCTAGTTCAAACACTTAAAACAGACATATAGACACATATATGCTTATCCAAAGACAATTAGGGTTAAAATCAGGAATCTTAGGCTGAGGAGAGTCAAAATCTCAATCTCAATTTAGAGATCAACAGAATAGGGCCTCTCTTGGTAAAGAAGTCTCACTACAAGTGCTCCAATGAGAGTGCTGTGTTTCCTGAGAGACCCTAAACCAGACCTGTCTCTTTTCCTCTAAATTCCCTTTCATCTGGTTGCCATAAATGTGGTGTTTAAAAAGGTCCCAGAGGGGCGGAGCCAAGATGGCGCTGTACAAACAGCTCATCCAAGCCACTCTGCCCCCACATTCCCCCCAAACTATGTAAAAGAGAACTCTGAACAACTTCTGGAGCCCCAGCACCCACAGAACAACACAGAGAAGCTAAACTCCCACTGAGGACAGCCCAGCAGCCCTGCAGGAAGGACCAGTGCAGTGGTCTGGGACCTGGCAGCGGCCAGCGTGCAGAACGCAGGAGCTGAGGCGAGCCCAGGTCCGCATGAGCCGAGGTTTTAGCCCCAGGGCGGCAGGGCCAGCAGCCAGCTGGAGAAACCCCAGAACACCAGGAGCTGTGGCGACTCCAGAATTATCAACATAGACTTGCCTGGGACAAAGTAAGAGGTTAGTGTCCTATGGACTTTGGGACTGGTATTAGGGAATGCGTCGGCTCCCTCCCCTGGGGGCTAGAAGCCGCTGAGGACAAACACCATTTTGTAGTTTTCAGAGGCAGCTCCTGCTCCCAGCCTGCAAATTTGTAGGGAGATCCAGCGATCAGTCTTGGGGGGTAATCGCTCTTGCTTTAACCTCCCTGGATCTGGATTGTGATCTAGGGTGGAAGTCGTGGGTGGGTTTACAGCTTGCCAGAAACGGAAGTTGCCCCCCACACGTTCGGGATGAAAATTCCTCTATCTGGCCTTAAAGCCATAGTGTGGCAACAAGCCCAAAAGCCAAGTAATTAAGTGGCAACATGCCAAGGCAAAGGAAACAGAATAATGCAACCCTAGACTCCTATTTTGGGGGCATAGAGCAAGAAAAGGACTGTGAGGTCAGAAGTCCTGCTCCAAAAGCCCCAGGAGAAACCATGAGCGGGTTGCAGGCCATAGAGGACC
Organism: Gymnobelideus leadbeateri; assembly: GCA_011680675.1. Lineage (NCBI taxonomy): Eukaryota > Metazoa > Chordata > Mammalia > Diprotodontia > Petauridae > Gymnobelideus > Gymnobelideus leadbeateri. The sequence goes on from WOXC01003505.1 coordinate 67,115, forward strand.
TTAAGAAGGACTTTAAAAATCAAATAAGAGAAGTGGAAGAAAAAATGGAAAGAGAAAAGAGAAGGATGCAGGAAAAGTATGAAATGAGGGTCAACAGGCTGACTGAGGAAAACAACACCTTAAAAAATAGACTAACTCAAATGGCAAAGGAGGCCCAAAAGGGCAATGAGGAGAAGAATGCCTTAAAAAGTCGAATTTGCCAGATGGAAAAAGAATCTCAAAAGTTCACTGAGGAGATTCATTCCTTCAGAGTTAGACTGGAGCAAATGGAAGCTAATGACTTTATGAGAAATCAAGATGCTGTTAAGCAGATCCAAACAAATGAAAGATTAGAAGGCAATGTGAAATATCTCATGGGAAAAACCACTGACCTGGAAAATAGATCCAGGAGAGACAATTTAAAAATTATTGGACTACCTGAAAGCCATGATCAAAGAAAGAACCTAGAAATCACCCTTCAAGAAATTCTCAAGGAAAACTGCCCTGATGTTTTAGATCCAGAGGGCAAAATAGAGGTTGAAAGAATCCACGGATCACCTCCTGAAAAAGATCCCAAAAAGAAAACTCCCAGGAATATTATAGCCAGGTTCCAGAATCCCCAGATCAAGGAGAAAATACTACAAGCAGCCAGGAAGAAACAATTTCAATATTGTGGAAACACAATCAGAATAGCCCAGGACCTGGCAGCTTCTACACTGAGGGATCGAAGGGCATGGAATATGATATTCCAGAGGGCAAAAGAACTGGGAATGAAACCAAGGGTCACCTACCCAGCAAAACTGAGTATTTTGTTTCAGGGGAAAATATGGTCATTCAGTGGAATAGAGGACTTTCAAGCATTCTTGAGGAAAAAACCAGAATTGAATAGAAAATTAGACACCCAGACACAAGAAGGATGAGATGCCTGAGAAGGTAATCAGGGAAAAGAAATCAACAGGAACTTATCAAAGTTGAACTATTTACATTCCTATATGGAAAAGCAATAACTGTGACTGATGATATCTTTCTCACTATGAAAATAATGGAAGAAGGGGGTGTGGTCATATGAATACATATGTGAATGTGTGTGTATATGGTTACAGTTATATATGGATAGAGGGCATAGGTTGAATTTGTTGGGAAGGGAGAATACTCAAGGGATGAAATTATGAGGTGAGAGAGGAAAGTGGCAAGAGGAGATGGGGAGAGACAGGGTAGGGTAAACTATCTCATGTAGAAGAAGCAAGGGGAAGTGGTTGCAAAGGAGGGGGAGAATAAGGAAGGCTAAAAAGGCAAAACCACAGTCACATTGAATTTGGTTCAGGGAGAAAATGACATACATACTAAATGGGATATCTCAACCTGCAGCAGGATAGGGGGAAGGGGGATGAGAGGAGGGATGATGGATGGGAGGGCATCCCTGGGGGGAGGGGAGGTTGGAAGTACCCACTATAGAAGAGGGACAGGATCATGTAGGGAATGGACCAGGTGGGGGGTGGGATGAGTGGGAGGGAATTATAAGCAGCCTTGTACAATATATCTACTATGATAATGTTTTGCATAGCTAGACATGTACAACATATACTGAATTACTTATCTCCCAAGAGGGAATGGGTGACAAGGGAGGAAGGAAATGGATCTGAAATTTGAGGTCGTAACATTAAATGTTTCAAATATATATAAATACTATTATTAATACTCTTTTGCTTGTAATAGGGAGATAAGATGTGCAGGCATTGGGATGCAAAGACTCACCTTCCTCTAATGGAAAAGTCGATGGGGGTATGGGAGAAGGTATGGGAGAGAGCAGATTGGAGGAAGTGATATCTTGTGGGATTACTGTTCTGGGAGGTTGGGTAGGGGAATAATGGGGGGAAAATTATTGTAACTCAAAATCTGGCGGAAATGAATGATGTAAAACAGAAGTTAATAAAGCATTTGTTTAAAAAGGTCCCAGAGACATAGTTTCTGGTAAATTTAATTATTTTGCTAATAAGGCCAGCAGGTTATTAATAAAAGGAGTGCCATTTTCCCATATGTCTTAGACCAAAAACCATCATGGTGACAGACTCACAGTTTATGTCAAGACAGTAGATGATCTATCAAATAGCAGTCACATCTAATTAGTGATTGCAAGTGGACTATATTACAAAGAATGGCAGAGTATGTCTTGGAATTGGGAAAGTATCTTTATACCAAAACACCCATAGCTTTAGGCTATCAATTCAAAGAAAGTATATCTCACCCAAGCCACAGCAGAAGACAATGGGCTTCCCTACCCTAGATGAAATTCCTTTCAAGGTTGGGTATGATCTGACCAAGAAGTCAATACAATTTTACTATCAGTAATGCCCTTTAATAAGAAACTGGACATAAAGTCAGGACTTTGTAAGAAGGAGTGCGGCACTCTGAATCTTTCCAAGATATTGGTTATTAATAAATTATTTCTCACTGCTAGGTGGTGCTGAATTAAGAGGATTCTGAATTAGAAGTAAGAGCTCATGGACTCCAAAACTAGCTCAGTCATTTATTGACTCTATGACCCTGGTCAGGTCATTTCACATATCTGGTCTTCAGTTTCCTCATCTGTAAAAAATAGAGGACTTAACTAGATTATCTCTATTTACCTCTAGATCACTACTGGCTATTAATTAATGATCTTATTATTAAAACAAATCTAGAGAGGCTTAATAGACACTTGTAGGATAGAGGATTAACCTCAGAGAAAGGAAGATATGGTTTCAAGCTTGCCTCTGATTCATGGCAATTGTAAGACTGGCAAACCCAAACTCTACAATGATCAAGGCAACTTTCTAAGACAGGTTGAAGATTCTTCTGTGAGGATGCAGACAGTCTTAGCAGCTGTTTCTATGGGAAGGGTTTTCATACATTTTCACATAGATGAAATTATAAGAATGGATAAAGGCAAATATTAAATTGTTTGAATGAGTTGTCTAATTTTTCCACTATCCTCAGATACTTCATGATATCTTTTTAATAATTCAACTTCTATGCAGTGTCATTCAGGTTTAAATACCCACTTGATGCTCAAAGAATAATTATGGGAAAGGATCCCCAAGTATTCCCTATTTTTGTTGTTGTTTTTGTTTCTTTGTTTTAAAAAATAATTAAGTATGAGGCATTTAAATTTCTCACTTTAGGAAGGCATTACCACAGCTAACTTGTATTAAGAATTCAGAGGTTTTAAAAGCTCTTTCTATAACCTACAGCTGTTTTAACTGTGCTACACATAGTTAAGGTTACAGTTTCAACTTGGAGTCCTTTATGTTTTTTACATCAGTCAATCAGATGTTAACTGGGGCTAAGTGGAAACAGGTTTCATTTTTCTTCTAAGTGTGTTATGTTTGTGAATTCTTTGACTGCCACCCAATGTATACTGGACCTGAGATCCTTTGAAATCCTTCTTGATTAGAACCCTTTTGGGACCTACAGCAATCAAGCCATCTGTTCTTTCAATGAATTCTATTCATTGTAATTCTTTGTGCTTACTGCTAATGGCCAAGATTTCATTTGTATGGGTACCTTTTCCACTAACAAAGATCATGACCCCTCAGTAAATGGCATTATGAATGGTCATGGTAAAATTAAAAAGAAAAACAAACCAAAAATATATTTTAAAAAACACCTGATAAAGTAAGCTTACTATCTAGGCTTCTACTTGGTTGACACAGATTTCATCCATTATTCCCTTCAGAAAGTTTTCTAGCTTCATAGATCAGCTAGAATTTGTACTCAATCACTGACTAACTGGAAAACCTGGAGTCACATCTGTGTTACAATGAAACATCAAATTGGGGGTTGGGCGAAGGTTCCTTCTGGTAAACCATATCAGTCTATAAATATAGGGTAGTTGATTATGAATAGGAAAATTGAAGGTGAATTGGATCTTCATCCCACTGAGTATAGTGAACACTTTTTGAACCATAGCATATGTTTGCTTTTCCAGAAGCAAAAGCAGAATGTTTCAGCAAATTTATGATAACCTCTACTTGCTATTTGGCCCAGGCAAAAGCTAGAGGCATGCAGTTATGTGATAGGGACAAATTACATCGCAGAGAAGTCAGTATTCTTTTTTTCCATTCAGCTTTAATTCTTCTAAATGAAGAAAACGGGTACTTTTCAAATGTAAAAATTACAGGTGAATCCATCATTTTATCAAGCTTGGAAAATTACCAGTCAATGTGGAATATAAGAACAGGAAAAATTTTGGTTTCTCTAAACCCTGGAAGGCTTGTCAAATTTGCAACCACCCTCACACCACCACCAATACAGAATTTGGTATTCAGCAATCAAACTTAAAATATGATGTATGATACAACGGAATGAGCACTAGCCTTGGAGCCTGCAGACTCAGTACTGAGTTGTGGTTCTATCCTTCACCATCAGTGTGATCTAGGGTAATATGAAAGCCACCAACCATCTGGTTATACCTCAATATATACATCTCCAGGTTGTGGTGTCAAGCAAATTTCTTAATGTATTATGGCCATTTTACATTGTAAAGCTTCTTAAAGTCTACAGAAATGCTATTATTATTGAAAAGAGGAAAACAAATACAATAGAGTAACAACACCGCATGCTAATCATTTAAGTTTGGCTATAGACTCTTCTTAGAAATGTCCCACCTATACTGTTTTATTGGGGAATAGTTTGTATATCTCTTAACTCATCTTACCCAACCCGGGAACTCAGAAAAAGACTTTTCATTATACTCTAATTAATTATCTTGAGACTACGTCTCAATTTTCAGGCAAAAAGTTAACATTATGATGAAAGGTTTTATAATAAAGAGAATAAATAGGAACTTCAAATAAGAACACATGTTTTCAAACATCTATATGAATACTCACTATTAATTACACATACAAACAATTGGATATTATCCAAGTGAATCATTTCACAGTTAACTTCAATTGAGGTCTTAAGCTCACTTATTCTCACTCCTTTCCTGTCCTGTCTTCTCTTCTCTTCTCTTCTCTTCTCTTCTCTTCTCTTCTCTTCTCTTCTCTTCTCTTCTCTTCTCTTCTGTCTTCTCATATTTTCCTTTTTCTATTTTTTTCTCTTCTCACTGCCTCCTTTTCACCTCTTCTTGTTTGAGTATAAAGCCAAATATGGAAATGATTACTTCAGGAGATTTTGGATTCTCTATCATTGGAATTATTCCAGCAGAGAATGGATGATTACCTATAAGGGAAATTATGGAGTGGATTGAAGTAGATAATTGCAAATATCACTTCCATTTGAAATTTGTGATTCTAGGATGAATATGTTAACTGATAAAAGGTTAAACAAGAGACTTTATTTATAATTTTAATGAGTTTCATAGTCAGAACCATTATGTTTTAGGTCTGAAAATTGTTTTGAAATAGAAAACTTTATGATGTCAGAAAGGTATTAAAATATCAGTGCAAATGATAGTAAAAGTTGACAACTTTTCAGGATATTTTTTCTCAGACATTTTTCAATTAATACATTTATAAGTCAGTTTCATATGCAAAAGCAAGTAATAAAACAGAAATACCTATAAGCATAGCTATTTTGTCTTTCTCCACTTAAATAATGTGCTTCTTAGTTTGGGAGCTAAAAATAAATGACTTTCAAATGTAGGTGGAGGTAAATGACTTTTATACACACACACACACGTGCACACACACACACACACACACACACACACACACACACATATATATATACAGCTATAGATAGATATATCCCTGAAAAGCAAAAAGAAAAGGAAAGAAAGAAACAACTGTTTTTGACAATATTCTGAATTCAAGACAGTGACTGCCTTCTAATAATATGTTTTGTTTACTCCTCAACTGTGTAAAACTACTACATATGAGATAATAGCTTAATCTTTAGACAGGGGTATTGGTATCTAAGTGATGTTCAATTTAAGGAAAGTGTTATTCAAAGACTGTAATAGGAGAGTATTGACAGAAGCTTATCAAATTTATTTTTATAGAAGTTTTCTGAAGCAGGTTGGTAGATTGGATAAAAATAAAGATCTGGTTTCAAATACCTTTTTAGACACTCACTAGCTGTGGGAACATTTTAATGTAAACATAAGTTTGGAGTTTATTTTTAGGTAAATTTATGTTTGACATTGAGGCTATATGACTAGTCCTTCAATTTATGCTATCTTCAGGGGTGGCTAGGTGGTGCAGTGAACAGAGCATCGGCCCCAGATTTAGGAGGACCTGAGTTCAAATCTGGCCTCAGACCCTTGACACAATTACTAGTCATGTGACTTTGGGCAAGTCACTTAACCCCAATTGCTCTCCAAAAAGCAAAAAAAAAAAAAAAAAAGCTTTCTTCAATGGAATTTGAATACCAAACATATATTAACTAAAAAAAAAAAAATAGGGAGAACTTACACAAGACAAACACTCACACAGAGATTAGATACAGCACAAAGATACTCTCAATGTCTCTCTGAAAAACTTTAGTATTGATTATGAGACATGGGAGATACTGGCACATGACTGTCCAGCCAGGAATGCCTGCACCAAAGAAAGCACTGTTGTGTATGAGCAAAGCAGATTTGCAGTAGCACAAAGGAAATATAACATGTGTATATCTAGAAATATCTCCATCCCAAATGTTCAGATCAACTATTTGTGCTCATCCAGTAGTAAAGCCTTCTGAGCTCAAGTTATACTAATCAGTCACAGGTGAATATATTTATAACTGGACCCCAACATTATAATGTCTTTCATACTCTGAGTATTAAAGAAGAACAAAAACAACTATGTGACCACAGGCAACTTTCTTACATTGTTTCACATTCAGAATTCTCATAGGTAAAATAAAGACTATCCTATCCACAGTATTTACCTAATAGAGTTATTGTAGGGATTGCATAGAAATGATTGATCATATAAATACAAACATGATGAGTAGTTTGTTTACCTGAAATCGCTAAGCGATTTGTTATTATTGATATTATTGTTATTGTGCCATCAGGACTTGGTAGCTCCCAGAATCATCTCAGTGAAGAGGAAGTTTTTATGTAAATCACATTGCTTGGCATTCTTTATTGTTTTTATCCTTCCTGCCCCCCCCATTATCATCACCACCACACCACCATCATCATCATCTTTGTTGTTTGTTGCCTCAATCTTTTCATTGTTTTGATAGATTTGGAGATAATGGGTCTGAGGACAAATTATTATCCTACTATTCTTTTAGGTTTAATGCCATTTGGACTATCATTCAGGACAATAAAATAATTGCTTTTTGTAAGTGAATATATGTCTATATATGTATATATGTATATGCATATATAAATATGGAGAGAGAGAGAGAGAGAGAGAGAGATTTAATCATATTTTCTGTACACTTGCTGAAAGCATCTTTGGATCAACCCTAGTGACAGGACAAGAAGGATACCTTGTTGTGCTTCAACATAGGTTTTTTTCTCTTCTATTCCATTCCATTTAGGTGGAGATTTTGTGTATTTGGGATACTAATATAAATCAAAATTCTATTATTTTTTTTTTTGTAAGGAACAATGTCCAGGAGGTTGAGCATTTCTCCAGGATAATTTGAGTTCTGTATTTGTGGTGAGGTAATTTTTAGTCTGAAAGCATATGAAAAATATTGAATTTCAGATATTAAAATTTGGCCACAAATTCATATTTTGTTACATATTCAGTAGGTACTAAGTTTTTATTGTTTATATTTTTGTGTAAGTGTTGATATGTATAGTATATATTTTCTGATGTAATCTACATTGATTACTAAATCCATGTCCCCAGAAGATACTCCTTTTCTAAATGGCAGTGACCTGGTTCTGAATTTTGCCTGTTTATGCGCACATGCACACACACACACACACACACACACACAGGCATGCGAGCACACACACACGCACACACACACACACACACACACACACATACTGTGATTTGGCCTTTGTTCAAAGCTTTTTTGTTCATATACTTTGACTGAATTCATGTGCATCTTGCTTTATATTATCCTTGTAAATCAAGTAATTAATACAGTCTTTTTGTTCTACTACAACTTTTATTTGGACGTCATATTGTTTTCTATTTAGGAAAGATGATAACTGATTTAAAACTAGGCAACCATGATGGGTTTTATCTTTCTCTAAAAAAATGAGAGGGAGGAAGGGAGGGAGAAAGTGAAAGAGACAGAGAGAGACAGACAGACAGACATAGTTTATATCGATTGTTATTGATATTATTATATTCATGGAATTTTGTTAATAGACAATCATTTTATATATGTATATCATAAAATCTTTGTATTTTCAATATCCTTGAATCCATGTTATATATTTGAAGTACAAGAATATAGAATTTAGTCTTTTATATTCACCAGAGATAATTTATACATTATAATACTTTAAGGGTGAATGGTCAGTAATCACTCAATCCATCTCAAGACTGTAACAAAGTTTTTTGGTTGATGCTGTATTGTTTACTTTGGTCTCTGATTCTTTGTATCATCTTAACGTTTTGACTTTCATTTTCAATTGCTTCTTAAAGGAATTACAAATTTCTTGTAACCTGTTTTTTTTTTCCCAGATGTCCTTTAATTTTTTTTCCTATGTAGCCTTTAACTTGGCAATATGGGCAATGCATCATTCGTGTTTTACTTTCAGACCTCCAAGACAGATATAGATGTAATCTGTCAATGCCTTTCCAAAGATACTCAAAAGCCTTCGCATTTTTTTCCTGACCAGGATGGAATTAATGCCTTTACTTAGGGATATCCTTTGATAGTTTCACCTTTCTCCTTGTGGTTTATACTGAGGTAACAATGTAAGTAGCAATAATAATAATAATATTGCAGCAGCAGCAGTAGTGGTAGTAGTAATAGTAGTAGTAGTATTACCAGCAGCAGCAGCAGCAGCAGCAATAGTAGAATTATCAGAAGTAGTAGGAATAGTAGGAGTAGAAGTATTGATGCTGCTGCTACTACTACTACTATTTCCAGAAAGAACTTACTACAACCAGAAAAATACTATAATTTTAGAGATGAGGGAACTGAACAAAGTTCAATGAGATTAATGATTTGTTTCTAAAGTCATATACATACCAGAGGCAGTATTTGAAGCTAGGTCTGAGTATAAATGCAATATTATTACCAATATACCATGTTCCCTCAATTTTATAATGCTAACCTCAACCTAAAGAGGACAGCATAAAAATTTAAGCCACAACAATTAGTAGAACCTCGGAATTTACCACATCATATTTATATAGTCCTTTACAATTAGCAAAGCATATTAGCACATATTTTCCAATTTCTTACAATCTTCCATTAGTATAGTTAAAATGGGAAAATTTTTCCATTGTACAGAGAAGGCAGCTATTTTAGAAATTTTATTCTGGTATTTGTCAACTTTTTTAAGCCTTATAATTGGGAGGGAATGTGACTGAACTCACGCTTTCTGATGCTTGATTTTGAGCTGATTCAAGAACAACAGGACACATCTTAACATATAAGATTTAGATTTAAGAAGTGATGGGGGAAAAAAAAAACCTGCTCAACTATCTTAAAATATTCCTTTATGAAACAATATTTGAAGAATTTAGTATAATTTTAACACTATGTAGCTTTCATTCCAGTTTATAAGAAGAAAACTGCAGAAGACACTTATGGCCTAATAATTAGGGTATTATAATAGGAAACCTAGACACTTAATTGTATAGGATATTAAACACCAAAATTATATTTTACACTTCTTTTTACAACATGGTAAAGGAGATTTTAGCAGCCTAAAATACCATGACAAAGGTACTACCACATATTGCATCCCTTCCTAAAGTTATATTTAGGAAGAGTTGACCTCACATCCTGCATCTGACCTATACTGATTTTGTGACCATGGGGAATTCATCTAAATTTTGTGTCCCAGGCTACTTCCCAAGATTATAAAATACATAAAAGTACTCATCTGAACTGATGGAGGGATTTTCCTTTCTGTGAATTCTCTTGTTGTATAGCATGGTTCAGATGAAAAGTAATTGTCATTCAAAAATAGCTTTTTGCAAACTTTATTCCTATTCCTAGGGATTGGGTTTGGGGAGGAGGACAACAGCTACCAAGTACAGTTTTGGTGTGAGGCCTCTTCTCCCATAGCATATGTTAAAGGTGAGGTTTATCCATGATCTCTTTGGAAAATGCCCTGTTATCTAGAGAATGAATAAATAAAGATATTTTGTAAATTTCCAAATAAGTAGAAAATAATGGGGACCTGGAAAGTAGGGAACTTAACTCTAATTTTTCAGCTCAGAAAGACTATGAAAAATCTTAATACTCAGCCTCTGTGTTTATTATCCTTGGAGTGCTGGCATCTTGGTGGGGCTAGAACCATGCCAAATCAGTTTTTTTTTTTTATTTTAGCAAGTGCTTTATTAACTTCTGGTTTACATCATTCATTTCTGCCAGATTTTGATTTACAATTTTATCCCCATTTTCCCCTACCCACCACCCCAGAATAGCAGTCCCACAAGATATCCCCTCATCTAATCTACTCTCTCCCATATCATCCATACCCCCTTCGACTTTGCCATTAGGGCAAGGTGAATCTCTGTGCCCCAATGCCTGCACATCTTATCTCCCAATTACATGCAAAATAGTATTAATAATAGAATTTATACACATTTGAAACATTTAATTTTAAAACTTTGAATTTCAGATCCATTCCTTCCTCCCTTGTCACCCACTCCCTCTGGGAAGATAAGCAATTCAGTATGTGTTGTACATGCATAGCTATGCAAAACATTACTGTAGTAGAAATATTGGAAAAGACTGCTTATATTTCTGTCCCACGTATCCCTCCTCCTACCTGGTCCATTCCCTACTTCCATCCTGTCCCTCTTTAAGAAGTGATGGGGGAAAAAAACATGCTCAACTATCTTAAAATATTCCTTTATGAAACAATATTTGAAGAATTTAGTATAATTTTAACAATAAATAATTTTAGTATAATTTTAACAATATGTAACTTCCAAACTTCCCACCCCCCAGAGTGCCCTCCCCTCCATCATCCCCCTTTTCATCCCCCTTCACCCTACTCTCCTGCAGGGTGAGATATACCATTTAGTATGTATTATATTCTCTCCCTGAGCCAAATTCAATGAGAATATGGTTTTGCTTTTTTGGCTTCCTGTACTTCACCTCCCCTGGAACTACTTCCCCTTGCCTCTTCTACATGAGATAGTTTACCCTCCCCTGTTTATCCCCATCTCATCTTGCACGTTCCTCTCTCATCTCTTATCTTCACCGCTTAAGTATCATCCTTTCCCAACAAATTCAACCTGTGTCCTCTATCCATGTATACCTGTAAACATATATACACACATTCACATATGTATTCATATGCCCATATACCCTTCTTCAATTATTTTCATAATGAGGAAGTTTTCATAAGACAGTGTTATTGTTTTTCCATGTAGGAATGCAAATAGTTCAACTTTGATAAGTTCCTTTTGATTTCTTTTCCCTGATTACCTTCTGAAGCATCTCTTGCTTCTTGTGTCTGAATGTCAAATTTTCTCTTCAACTCCGGTTTTTTCCTCAAGAATGCTTGAAAGTCCTCTATTCCACTGAATGACTATATATTGCCCTGAAACAATATACTCAGTTTTGCTGGGTAGGTGATTCTTGGTTTTAATTCCAGGTCCATTGCCCTCTGGAATATCATATTCCATGCCCTTCAGTCCCTCAGTGTGGAAGCTGCCAGGTCCTGGGCTATTCTGATTGTGTTTCCACAATATTGAAATTGTTTCTTCCTGTCTGCTTGTAATATTCTCTCCTTGATCTGGGAATTCTGGAACCTGTCTATAATATTCCTAGGAGTTTTCTTTTTGGGATCTTTTTCAGGAGGTGATTGGTGGATTCTTTCAACCTCTATTTCCCACTCTGGGTATAAAACATCAAGGCAATTTTCCTTGAGAATTTCTTGAAGGATGAATTCTTGGTTCTTTCTTTGAACATGGCTTTCAGGTAGTTGAATGATTTTTAAATTATCTCTCCTGGATCTGTTTTCCAGGTCAGTGGTTTTTCCCATGAGATATTTCACATTGCCTTCTATTCTTTTATTTGTTTGGATCTGTTTAACAGCATCTTGATTTCTCATGAAGTCATTAGCTTCCATTTGCTCCAGTCTAACTCTGAAGGAATGAATATCATCAGTGAGCTTTTGAGATTCTTTTTCTATCTGGCAAATTCGTCTTTTTAAGGCAGTCTTCTCCTCCTTGCCTTTCTGAGCCTCTTTTGCCATTTGAGTTAGTCTGTTTTTAAGGTATTATTTTCCTCAGACTGTTGACTGTCATTTCATACTTTTCTTGCATCTTTCTCATTTCTCTTCCCAGTTTTCCCCCACTTCCCTTATCTGCTTCTTAAGGTCCTCTATGGCCAGTAACCTACTCATATTTTCATTTGGGGCTTTTGGTGCAGGATTTCTGACCTCACAGTCCTCCTCCTGTTCTATGCTTTGATCCCTTATGCCCCCCAAATATGCGTCTAATATTGCATTTTTCTGTTTATTTTGTTTCCTTTGCCTAGGCATGTTGCCACTTAATTACTTGATTTTGGGGCGTGTTGCCACTGTAGGACTCTGCCACCAGACAGGAGAGCTTCCCTCCAAAACGTTGGGGTCTTCACAACTTCTGAAAGTTGGGTGGCCTCTGTAAAGCCTCCACCTACTCTTGCAAGTTGGATACCCACCACAGACCTCCCCCCCAGAGTACAATCCAGATCCAAGCAGGTTAAAGCAAGAGCGATTAACCACCAGACTGATTGCTTGATCTCCCTACAGTTCGCAGACAAGGAGGTGGAGCTGCCACTGATGCTGCAAAATAGCCTCTGTGCCTCCTTTCCTCAGCAGCTTTTTGCCCCCAGGAGAGGAAGCTGATGTGCTCCTCAAATACTGGTCCCAAAGTCCATATGGCTGTAACCTCTCACTTTGTCCTAGGCATATCTCTATTGATAATTCAGGAATCACCAGAGCTGGTGGTGTTCTGGGGTCCCTCCAACCAGCTGCTGGCCGGGTCGCCCTGGGGCTAAAACCTCAGCTCACATGGGCCAGGGCTCCACTCCCAGAGTGCTGCACTGTGCTGTGCTGGCCACTCCCTGCAGGGATGCTTGGCTGTCCTCAGTGGGAGGTTAGCTTCTCTGTGTTGTTCTGTGGGTGCTGGGGCTCCAGAAGTTGTTCAGAGTCCATCTTTTACATTGTTTTGAAGTGGTATGGGCCACAGCATCTTGGAAGTGCTGTTTCTACTCCACCATCTTGGCTTCACCCCCCCCCCCCCTTGAGAATTTCTTGAAGGACGATTTCTAGGTTTTTTCTTTGATCATGGCTTTCAGGTAGTCCAATAATTTTAAATTATCTCTCCTGGATCTATTTTCCAGGTCAGTGGTTTTTCCCATGACATATTTCACATTGCCTTCTATTCTTTCATTTGTTTGGATCTGTTTAATAGCATTTTCATTTCTCATAAAGTCACTAGCTTCCATTTACTCCAGCCTAACTCTGAAGGAATGAATCTACTCAGTGAGCTTTTGATACTCTTTTTCCACCTGGAAAATTTGGGTTTTTAAGGCATTCTTCTCCTCATTGTCCTTTTGAGCCTCCTTTGCCATTTGAGTTAGTCTGTTTTTTTAAGGTGTTATTTTCCTCAGTCAGGCTGTTGACTCTCATTTCGTACTTTTCCTGAATCCTTCTCATTTCTCTTCCCAATTTTTCCTCCACTTCTCTCATTTGGTTTTTAAAATCCTTCTTACAGTCCTCTACGGCCTGTAACCCTCTCACATTTTCATTTGGGGCTTTTGGTGCAGGGGTTCTTACCTCACAGACCTCCTCCTGTTCCATGCTTCAACCCTCTTTTCCCCCAAAATAGGAGTCTAATGTTGCATTTTTCTGTTTATTTTGTTTCCTTTACCTAGGCATGTTGCCACTTCGTTACCTGATTTTTGGGCTTATTGCTACAGTAGGACTCTGCCACCAGACAGGGGAGCTTCCATCCAAAAGTTGGGGTCTTAACAACTCCTGGAGCTATTAGTTGGGTGGCCTCTATAGAGTCTCCACATGTTATGGGAAACTGTATACCCACCCCATGACCTCCACCCCAGACCACAATCCAGATCCAAGCAGGTTAAAGCAAGAGAGATTAACCCCCAGAATAATTGCTGGATATCCCTACAGTTTGCAGACCAGGAGCTGAAGCTGCCACTGATGCTGCAAAATGGCGTCTGTGCTGCTGCTCCTCAGCTGCTTCTCACCCCCAGGGGAAGAAGCCAACGCCTTCCCCAAATAGTGGTCCCAAAGTCCATAGGGCACTAACGTCTCATTTTTTTTTCCTAGGCATATCTGTGTTGATAATTCTGTAATCACCACAGCTACTGGTGTTCTGGGGTCCCTCCAGCCAGCTGCTGGCTGGATTGCCCTGGGTCTAAAACCATGGTTCACACGGGCCATGCCAAATCATTTTTGATTTTTGACAACTCACATCAACATAAAAATAAAAATCACAGGTCCAATCCCATCTTCTCTTCCCAAATTAAAATTCTGATCTGCTTAGTATTAATAAAAATATGACATATTAATTGTTGAAGGAATCAAAAGTGAAATTTTATCTTCTCCAATAGATTATAAGCTCCTTGAGGGCAGGGACTATATTTTGCCTTTATATGTGTCTCCAGCATTTAGCAGTGTTCCTGGAATATAGCAGACATTTAATAAATGATTATTGATTTCCAGGAATTTATTATCTGTGTGATCCTGGTCAAGTGGCTTAACCTCCATTTGCTTCAGTTTTCTTATCTATAAAATGGAAATTTTAATAACACCTACCTCACAGGGTTGTTGTGAGGATCAGCTATAATGATTGTAAAGTCCTTAATATGGTGCCTAGCACATAGTAAGTAACCTAAAGTATTGTTTTAATTATTATATTAGAAGTATCAGGGGATTGCTTGGCAAATAAGGTTATCCTGTCATAATGTTTCTTGCCACTACAATTTAATAAGTACTTTATAAAATCATTATTGGTGGTTGTCCATCATCCACACCAAAAAAAGAGAGAAATGGAACATGTATTACATTTATGTATGTAAAAAAAGTTATTGGGATGAATTCAGAAAGTTTTATGCTAAGAGACAGGAACATGGATAGAGATTGATTTTTCTGGACATTTCCACTTGGTGTAGGGCATATATTACTAAGTCCTCAGTGTTTCTAACTTTGGCAATAACTTTCACTGTTAATCTCAGCAGAAGGATGGGACCTTCTATGCTTTCTTTATTCATAGGAAATCATGACTACCCATATAGTTTATGACATTACTAAAAGTTTTCTCTGTTCTTCATTCCTTCTTTGGAATTTATAGAATTTTTACTGATAACTTTATCTATTTCCCAATTCCTAACTAATAGCATGAGTTTCTCTAAATGTTGTAATTAATTGAAGGTGCAAAGTAAGTGGAGAAGGAATTTTTTTTAAAGTTAATAATAAGGAATTTATTACATGAAGAAATTATTTTAAGTACCTTCTCATAAATCCAAACATATCCAAAATAAAAATTAGTGGAGAGATATATTTATTACAAAATTACACAAGGGAATGTAATTTTAAGCAAAAAAGCTTGGGGATAGTTTTGTTTTCTTTTATCTAAGGGGCTTATAAAAACTCCAGGACACCCCCCTCCCCCGTTAAAGAAATATCAGCAAAATATGGGATATCACTGGAATGCAAAAAGAAAGGATCATTTTGACAGGAAGTGGAAAAATCTACAGCTTGTAGTCAGAAGAAAACAGGTAAATGGAAGAAGAGGAAGGGGTTCTTTCTTCTTTTATTGTTTGAAAGCACCATTTGCTCTAGTTCTGAGACCTTGAGTACCTGATTTTTGAGGCTTCAAAACTTCTTTCCAATGTTTTAAATTTCTAATCATATTACTTGGGAAAGAAATTTCAATACTGGGGTTTTCATGAATTATGAGAAGGATCAACAGGCAAAATAGAAGGGTATATCCTACTTCCCCTCTATTTAGATAGCTGTTCACTTTGAAAGTTAGGATTAAATGCTAGTTCTCTCCTTCTTCCAATTCCAAAATCTTTCACCTATATCACACTGCCTTTCATTGTAAACACCCTTCCTTCCATTGTCAGACTTTGTTCTACCTTTCTTTTCTCTGTCCCTTCTGTTACTTTTACTTCCCTCTCCATCCCTTCATATGCTACTGATATAGCCCCAATGTGGTAAGCTACATGACTTTGACATAATTTGGAAGTATTTGTTTCTATTCATGTACTATACTGGTACATCTGGAATTTAAGAATTTCAGGTAGTTGAAGACTGTAAATATGGATAATCTGAGTCTTCACTGATCATTTTTTTCCATCCTCCCTGGCACCAGACAGAATTATCTATGAAGCATTAAAAAAATTTCCATTTAAAAATAAGTTTAGGAAAGAGGAATTAATGCTCCTCCCCACACACAACCACACACAAATTCCAGCCTTCCATTATTAAGTCCCCAAAAAAGTAAGTTAGGGACATGAAAATTTACCCATTTCTCTTTGACTGTTTCCTGAGCATGATAGTACAGCTTCTGTTACTTTCACATGCTTTTCAGAAAAGGGCTTTCCCTAACCAAGTGCCCACTTGGATGCTGTTGACAGTATTCCCTGATGGGTCTGCTCTCCAGCTGTGTTCCAAAAGTTTTAATAAAGCTAATAAGGCTGAGACTGAGCAACATCTGCCTCTAATCAGATTCGTATCTTTGATATGGGGAATTTTATGTTAAGATGTAAGGAATGTCAGACAGAGCTTCCTAAATATATTTTATTAGGCATTAATATCATCAAATAAGGCCACAACTCAATACCATCCTAAATATTTAAGGGTAATATATCTCTTTACTGGCTTTGCTTATAATTTCTGCCAACATATTTTTAAAGGTCTTTTACCCTCATGTTGAATTTATTCATCAAGACAATTATAGATAGATCTTTCTGGAGGCATGCCTTGTATAATCCCTGAAGTTGGCATTGATAGTCAGGCTTTGATTCTTCACATATTAATGTGATAAATGTCATGCTAGACAATGAGGAATGTGGACAGCATGCCATGGTGTTCATCTGCCAATTCCTCCTTTCTAAACAGAAAAAAATTCAGGAAGCTTCCTGAAAGAAGGAGTAATGAAAGGAGATAAATATAGTTATGATGTTAGCTGAAAAGTCTTGAGGCACCGTCTCTAAATTTCACCCTAAACTGAACAGAAATCGAATCAGTCTTACACCAGAAATACACTCTTTTCGGTGAATTTAGAATGGACACATGCCTCCTTGCTCTCTGCTATCCCACAAAAGAAAGCAAGAAATACATGATTATAGACTATTTTAAAGAGTGTATCCAGGGTGCAGAGCCAAGATGGCGGAGTAGAAACTGCACCTCCAAGGCTCTTTCCCCCCATATTACCTCTAAACTCTGTAAAAGGGGACTCTGAACAACTTCTGGAGCCCCAGCACCCAAAGAATGACACAGAGAAGCTAACCTCCCCCTGGGGACAGTCCAGCAGCCCTGCAGGAAGGGCCAGAGCAATGCTCTGGGAGCCGGTAGCACAGAATGCACCGCTGGGAGAGTTGAGCCCAGGTCCCACGGTTTTAGCCCCAGGATGGCCAGGCCAACAGCCAGCTGGAGGGACACCAGAACACCAGCAGCTGTGGTGATTCCAGAATGGTCAACACAGACATGCCTAGGACAAAGTGAGAGGTTAGTGCCCTATGGACTTTGGGACCAGTATTTGGGGAACACATCGGCTTCCTCCCCTGGGGGCTAAAAGCCGCTGAGGAGACATGCCATTTTGCAGTTTTCAGTGGTGGCTCCGGCTCCTGGCCTGCAAACTATAGGGAGATCCAGGGATCAGTCTCGGGGGTAATCACTCTTGCTTTAACCTCCATGGATCTGGATTGTGATCTGGGGGGGAGGTTGTGGGGAAGGTTTCCAGCTTGGCAGAAATGGAATTTGCCTCCCCCCCATTCTGGAAGAAGCTCCCTGGCTGGTGGCATTGTTCTACTGTGGCAACAAGCCCAAAAGTCAAGTAATTAAGTGTCATCATTCCAAGGCAAAGTAAACAAAATAAACTGAAAAATGAAACATTAGACTCCTGTTTTGGGGGCAAAGAGTATAGAAGCATGGAACAGTCAGAGGACTGTGAGGTCAGAAATCCTGCTCCAAAAGGCCCAAAGGAAAATATGAGCAGGTTACAGGCCATAGAGGACCTTAAGAAAGACTTTAAAAATCAAATAAAAGAAGTGGAGGAAAAATTGGGAAGAGAAATGAGAAGGATGCAGGAAAAGTATGAAATGAGGGTCAACAGCCTGACTGAGGAAAATAACACCTTAAAAATAGACTAACTCAAATGGCAAAGGAGGCCCAAAAGGGCAATGAGGAGAAGAATGCCTTAAAAAGTCGATTTTGCCAGATGGAAAAAGCATCTCAAAAGCTCACTGAGGAGATTCATTCCTTCAGAGTTAGACTGGAGCAAATGGAAGCTAATGACTTTATGATACTATGCAGGGCAAGAACAACAAAATACACAGGACAATATAGACTCTCTACCCACACCTGAGACCACAGAAGGAAACATGCTCTGGTCTCAAGCCCAAATAGCATTCCTGGAGGATCTTAAGAAAAATATTAAAGACCAAATCAGGGAGGCAGTGACCAACTTGGAAAAACGTCTCAGTGAAGTAATTGGAGAAAATACCTCCCTAAAAAAGGAAATTCAAAAAATAACTGAAGACCGTAATTCGATAAAAATTAGAAACGATCAAACTGAAGCTCAGAACTCTATGATGCAACAAGAGTCAATAAACAAAACAAGACAATCGAAAAATTGCAAGAAAATGTAAAATATCTCACTGGAAAAATAACTGACCTAGAGAACTGATCCAGGAGAGACAACCTAAGAATTATTGGTCTACCAGAAGGCCATGATGAAAAAAGCAGCTTAGACCACATCCTCCAAGAGATTGTCAAAGAAAACTGTCCTGAGATCCTGGAATCAGAAGATAAAATAGCTATCGACAGAATTTACCGGACTCCTCCTGAGAGAGATCCCAAACTGAAAACTTCAAGAAATATAGTAGCCAAATTCCAGAATTACAAGATGAAAGAAAAAATTCTACAAGCAGCCAAAAAGAAACAATTCAAATATCGAGGAACTACTGTTAGGATCACACAGGACCTAGCAGCTTCTACATTAAAAGAGTGAAGGGACTGGAATTTGATATTTTGTAGGGCAAGAGAGCTAGGACTACAACCAAGGATTAACTACCTGGCAAAACTGAGCATAATCTTCCAGGCAAGGAGATGGTCATTTAATGAAATAAGGGACTTCCAGAAGTTTCTGATGAAAAAGTCAGAGCTCAATGGAAAATTTGATCTCCAATTACAAGACTCAAGAAAGACAAAAAGGTAAACAAGAGAAACACAGACTCACACATGCATATGTGCACACACCCGCACCCACAAACACATGCTCATTACTTGGGATGCAACAAGAGCAAAATGTTCACATCCCTATATGTGGAGCTAATAACTGTCAATATTCAAAATCTTTATGATTATCATGACATTCAAAAGGGTTGTACTTAGATAGAGGGTGTGGGTATGAATGCACTAACCGGATGCCTAAAAAAAAAAAAGACAAAAACTATTAAGGGGATCAAAGAGACTATAATGGGAAAAAGGAAAGGATTAGATAGGAAAATGTAAAATATGCCATCTGAAGAGGCATTAAAACACACTATAGAAGAGGGGAAAGAAAGAGGGAGAGGAACATCATTTAGACACTATTCATACTGGTTCTGGTTCAAAGAGGGATCAACTTAAATCAGTGAAGTTTAAGATTTTAATGTGATTAGACACATAAATTCATTAAATAGAGGAAAAGGAGGGAGGGAGAGGAGCAATGTTTGAAATTTACTCTCATTGGTTTGGAATCAAACGGGGAGTAATTCACTCTGATAAGTATAAAAACTTATTGCATCCTATAGAAAGCAGAAGGGTAAGGGGGAATGAAAAAGAGGAGACTAAAGGGGGGGATTTGAAGGGAGGGAAACAGTAGTAAGGGGAGAGGGTAGGTTAAGAAGAGGGATCACTGGGTGGGAACACTGAGGGAGGGGGTGGTCAAAAAGGAAAACTTCAAAGAGGGGAAGGGAGAAGGAAGAAACAAAAACAAACAGGGGAGGGAATAGGATGGAGGGGAACAGACAGATAGTCATTATTACTTTGAATGTGAATGGGATGAACTCTCCCATAAAACAGAGGCAGATAGCAGAATGGATTAAAAACCATAATCCCACAATATGCTGTCTACAAGAAACACATTTGAAACAAAGAGATACCCACAGGGTAAAGGTAAAAGGTTTGAGTAAAATTTATTATGCCTCAGCTAAAGTAAAAAAATCAGGGGTAGCAACACTTATCTCAGATAAAGCAAAAGCATAAATATAGATCTAATTAAAAGAGATAAGGAAGGAAACTATATCCTACTAAAAGGCACCATCGAGAATGAAGCAATATCACTACTTAATATATATGCACCAAGTGGTATAGCATCCAAATTCCTAGAGGAGAAGTTAAAGGAATTAGAGGAAGTAATAGATAGCAAAACTATACTAGTGGGGGTACTTAATCTTCCCCTCTCTGAACTCGTTAAATCTAACCTCAAAATAAACAAGAAAGAAGTTAAGGAGGTGAATAGAATCTTAGAGGGACTAGATATGATGGATCTCTGGAGAAAACTGAATGGGGATAAAAAGGGATTTACTTTCTTTTCAGCAGTGCATGGTACATACTCAAAAATAGACCACGTACTAGGGCATAAAACCTCACAATCCAGTGCAGAAAGGCAGAAATATTAAGCGCATCATTCTCAGATCATGATGCAATAAAAATTATATGCAATAAAGGGCCATGGAAAGATAGACTAAAAACTAATTGGAAATTAAACAACTTATCCTAAAAAAATTGGTGGGTCAAACAAGAAATTATAGAAACAATCAATAATTTCATTCAAGAGAATGATAATAATGAGACAACATACCAAAATTTGTGGGATGCACTAAAGGCAGTTCTCAGGGGAAGTTTTATATCCCTGAGTGCATACTTAAATAAAGCAGAGAGAAGGGAGGTCAATGAACTGGACATGCAATTGAAAAAGCTAGAAAAAGAACAAATTGAAAGCCAAGGGAGGTATACCGATCCTTTCTGCTTCAATGCTATAAAGGACTTCCTTCAACCACCCTTGAGCTCCTTAATCATATCCATACCTTCTTTTTCCTACCATTTTTCCCTCCCTCTCTCCTGTTTCATTTTTCTCTCTTTATTCCTAGGGTTTAAGAAGTATACTAAAGGATGAGGTTATGTGAGACTCTCCAGGAGTATTAATCTAAATAATAGGCATTGATTTCCATGGCTAGGAATCTGCTTCACCTTGAGTTTGGCCTGCTATTTGTAGATCATCACTCTATTTGAAGAAGTTGTTTTTTTTTTTTTTGTAATTCAATATCCGGAGCAAAAGAGTAGCTAGGAAAGAAGGCATGAGTTGTGCTTCTGTCTGAGTTGGGGGGAAGGAGGAGTTCCAGGTTTGTCCCTAAGCCTAGGAGCACAGAAACAGAAAATATGAGGGGGGTGGGAGGGAGAGAGCAAATTAGAGAGCTACTCTCTTCAGAGTTAATTTTGAGATTTCTTCTGGGGAAGAAGGAGAGACATGGGTTATAGCTCAAACTCTTTAGATCATCACACTTTCACTATGAAGAAAATTATTTAATGCATAAGGTCTAACAATACACTTACAGTTCATTGTAGATCGGGCATAGGACTGCTATTTATTTTCTCTATATCAACGTAATATTAAATACACAGAAATATGTATTGATTAGAATGTGGATTGATTAAAAATATTGACAGCAATAAGAAAATTACTGTTATACTTTCCTTAGAGGTCTATACTTACAACATTATGTAGTTCATGATATTGTTGCGTACATGTTTTATATTTCAGCTCAGCAGATCCAGGGTAGCTCCTTTACCACTACTCCCTGCCTCTCCCCTGCCCCCCAACAGCAATATCTTTTAAAGATATATAATTTGGGGAAGTATGGCCTATATTTGGCAAGAGTTTGTATGCAAATCAGTTATTTGTTTGCGTACTTGTTAATGTTGAAGTGAAACTATATTCTTTTCAATTGGATATCTAGTGTGAATTAGATTAGTGTGAATTTGGGAATTTAAGTTTCTTTCATAGACACCTACAAAATGGTGCAAATAGTTTTTTTGTTTAGTATTTCAGGTGAATGAGGCAACAAGGGATTAAAAAATATATATCGTCTTTTGAGCTTCAAGACGATGGGGTTCTAGCTTTCACAGGGTTGGCATCAAATAATAGATAAGCTTGTAGGATCATAAATTTCAAAATGGAAGAGATCTTAAAGACCATCAAGTCTAACCCACACATTTTACAGATGAAGAAACTGAGAGACCCTGAAGATAAATAACTTCCTTAGGGTCACATAACTATTAAATATATGAAGTAGGATTTTAGCTCAAGTTTTCTTGACTTCAGGTCCACTGATATCCAAAATACCAGATGACCATAATGGCTATTTTCTAGGACTTTGGAGGAAAGCCATAGTCATAAGGATTTCACACCAGCATCTTGGGGCTGGGGCCACATGCTTCCCTCCCAAACTCCTTTCCTCTATTTATTAGGGTATAAGCTAATAAATATAAATATAGGCAATGATTTGATCAAATTCTGACCTACTTGGAAGGAAAAACCTGCATATGTATATAGATGAGCACAGTGCTCATATTCAGGGCATGGCTGTCAGTGACATATTAACCTGGATGAGAAGTTTAGTAGTTGTAAATTTAGTAGCTTTGACTTGTTTATTCAACTTGCTGGGGCCAGACTGGTTCTTTTTTTAAAGTGTCTGGCTATTGCAGACACTGAATTCAATATTTGTTCCTTTTCACCTAAGTTTATTAGGCTATCTTTTTTTTTTCAATTCCACATCAAAATGTCATTCTCCCATCCATCTTCTCTCCTCTCTGTACCCAGGACCCACCCAGGGCAAATAGGGATTTACAACCCATTTCAACATTTCAGGCAAAAGTCAATACTTTTAAAGGGATTCTTTTAAAAAGTAGAAGCATACAGTTAAATGAGTCTGTATTTTTTTTCCACAAGAATAAAGGATAAATCACTAAACATTTACAATGTTATATGCTTTGAGACCTCATCCTAAAAGTGGAGAACACAGTAATCATGTTGTGTGCTAAATGGAACTCTTTTTTTGCTTTTGAGTTCTCTTTTGCCCTTTGCTTCTCAGTGGATCACTTGGGCCCCTTTCTAGATCAGCATTCTTTGGAACCAAAAACTACGGTAGAGGTCAGACCAGCAGAGCCTGCTGGGTAAAGAATGTAGGCCACAAAGGCAGCCATTGTCAATGGTGACGACTTGCTGGTGTCCATGACTGAATTGGCAGGATCTCCTGCTTCCCCTAGTGTCTGCTCGTGAAATCCTAGACTCATCAGTTTTGAAAGGCATGAAGCTAGGAAACAAGCAGCCCTTTAAGATACTCAAACCCTCAACCACAGAACAGGGACTAATCTCACACATTTAGGTGAAATCCCTCTGGTCAAGGGGCCCAGATCTGTGGTGGTCTTTGGCCAGGACCCATCTCAGTGTGTTTATTTTTCTGTGGGACGAATAGCTCCTAAAGTTTCAGTGGTTAAACGGAACAAACTAGAATAATATTACCCTGGGAATTATTAAGAGTCTTCTAGTGGACAAGTAATTCCTTACCTCCCCGCTGCTCTTATTTCACACATTTAAAGTACGGCCCTCTTACTCTCCAATTATAGTGAATGTGGCACAGATCATAGAATTAAGTCAAGAAGGGACATTAGAGATTATTGACTCCAAAACCCTCAGTTTATAGATGAGGAAACTGAGGCCCAGAGAGGTTTAGGCCACACAGGCAGGTAGCATGTGACGTAAATGGTATGTAAACTCAAACTCTTTCACTCCAAATCCTGGCCTATTTTATTTTTACTTAACTTTTATAGGTTGGGTAAAATATTAATTTGTTACTCTAAAAACGTTAGCTCCTTGACAAAATATTAGTATACCTATGAATTAATCATTATGTGGCATCCTCCTACCTGCAAGCTACAGAACATGCAAACTTTTAACACTTGAATTTGGCATGATCTCACTTGTCAGACTATTTCGTCGGAGGGAGTAATTCCAATTTCTCTGTAAATTCTCTTTCAAGCTTATTATAATAAGTTCTTAGACTGCCATCTTGATTCTTTATGACATTTTCCTCCTCAATTTATAATTACTCATCCTTACCCAAGCGAATTCACTGGCAATATCATTATGCTGTGAATATTATTCATGATGGTTCATATTTATAAACATTTTCAGAGACAATACTAAGGATTTTACTACTTTAAGGTAAAGAGGGTATAAATATTTCCACATTATTAGTAGATAAACTCTAAGAGACTTACCCTGAACTGACTGACCAATTGGCAACAGAATGAATCTCAAGTTACTGGATTATGCCAGAGGCTCAAATTCCTAATGTCTCCAGTGAATAGCATAAGTAGTCACACACTTCCTCAGTTTCTCTGATTGTATAGAGTCTTTCTTGCTCAATGCTTTCCATCTTAGAGAATTTACTAGTACTGCTATTGGATAATGCCTGAAAAGACATGGATAAAGTTGATTCTTCACTGTATGTCATTCTCAAGAGTGATCCCAACAACAAAACCTGTAAATGTGTGAAGGAAATAATGCAGGTTAAGTTGAACTGAAAATTCACTTGCAAATTACAGATTCAAGTCAATTTATGCAATGGGGCTCCTTCCAAAGATAGAGAAACAGGAAGTTGGAGGTTTATTTGTGTGCCCCTTTACCCCCATATAAGGAGGAAAGCATAGATGAGTCCTTGTAACTCTCAAAAAAAGAGCACTAATATCTTATGGCAATGCATTAATAAAAACTGAATTGCAGGGAACTTTACCATGTGTTTCATATGCTTTTATTTATTTCAAGAAGATGACAGAAAAATTTATCCCTTAGCAAAATTCTATGAAACATTAAATTTTTACAGAATTTTTCTGTAGCTGTTTTGAATTTATATACTTATAGATCAAAGGCTAATTTTTAATAGCAAAAAGTAAGTATTTACATGAACAGTTTTTTTTCTCCATTCAGAGACTATTTAGTGGCCTTTAATATTATTATTATTTTTTAAAGCAATTGGGGTTAAGTAACTTGCTCAAGGTTACACGGGTAGTCATTATTTATGTGTGGGTGCTCATTTTCTAAGGCTGGTTTCCATCCCGGGTCATCCCAACTCCGAGGCCGGCTCTCTTACTCACTGAGCCCCCTAGCTGCCCCTAATATTATTTTCATTGTTTTCTTTAGAGAAGAACTTCTAATGATCTAATAATCCCTTGCATTAGATGTATACTTTTTTCACCTTTGCATAGAGCAGTACTACATAAGTTTTCAGCATGTCCAAATCATAATTTAGTGTGTTTCCTCATAAACTCACCCTTCCTAACTTACTAGTTTCTTTTGGGAGCACCAAAATTCTTTTAGATATACAAGTTCACATCCTAGGAGTTATCCTCACTCTTTACTTTACTTATCCTGCCTTCATCCAATCAATTATTAAACTCAATTGATTCTATTTCCATATCTCTTTCATCTGTCCTTTTCTTCCTACTCATATAGACTCAGTCTTAGTTTATTGGATTTAAGATTTTCCCCACCCATTATTAGACCTTACTTGGAGTCCATTAAGGGAAGCATGATTAGGAGAGGCTTGCTTGTAGGAAGACTTACACACTTTGTGCTAATTTCTATTTAGACACTGAGTCACTAGGGTTGTGATGCCTTCTGACTCTGAGAAATGTATATATTCTCTGAGCTGGTATTTTTACTTTGGGGACTCACTTATGAGAAGGATCTTATGATTCCCTGGTTGAGATTCTGAGTGACCTTTTATTCAAAGCTCCCCAACTGCTCATATGTAAAGGTTCTCTCTGTCCATGTATGTAAAGTGTGTAGTAATATTGATTTGATTCAGGCAGTCAGAGCCATGTCTGTTGGTCTTTATTTCTTTCCTAATAAATTCTGTGTATTTTCTCTAAAGTTCAAGGCACTGACTTCCCCCCTGAGCTAGTGAATGTAATTAAATGGCTATCTTTCCTAGTAAAGCAGATCTAAGAAGCCGTGCTAGCAGCCATCCTAAGGTATGCCAGTGTGGTTGCAATTACATTAACTCAAAACCTCCTACCTAGCTTATTACAGTAGCTTCTTAATATGTCTCCTTGAGTCCAATGTCC
This sequence comes from Gymnobelideus leadbeateri, assembly GCA_011680675.1. Lineage (NCBI taxonomy): Eukaryota > Metazoa > Chordata > Mammalia > Diprotodontia > Petauridae > Gymnobelideus > Gymnobelideus leadbeateri. The sequence continues at coordinate 93,531 of WOXC01003505.1, forward strand.
CTGCATCCATTCCATCTGACACTGCAGCAATGTAACATTCCTAAAGCAGATATCTAATCATCTTAGTCACTTGGTCAAGAAACCTCATTGGCCTTCTATTGCTTCTCTAATAAATACAAACTCTTGTTCAGCTTTTAAATCCCTTTGCAGGCTTTCTTCAAACACTATTTCCATATATGCTGTGAAGTAATCCCCCTCAGATTCTTTATGTTCCAGCCAAACTGTCCTATTTGGTCTATACATGATATTGCATAACCTGCCTAGGTGTCATCTTCCACTCTTCCCTTCCTCTTACCCACCACCTATATACAATCTGTTGCCAAGTTCAATTAATTCCATCTTCCCACATCTCTCTTATATGCCATCTTTTCTACTCTGAAACTGCCACCATTCTGGTATAGACCTTCATCATCTAGACTATTGTAATATTCTTATGATTGGTTTCTCTGTCTTAGATCTCTCCAAACTCTAGTTCATTCTCTACTCAGTTACCAACTTGATCCTCCTAAGTAGGTCTGATATCATTCTCTTGTTCAATAAACTCTGGTATCTCCCTATTATATCTGAAATCAAATATAAAAACCCTTGTCTTTTAAAAACCCTTCAGAACTTGGACCTTTTATACCTTTCTTTTTTTTCACTTTACTGCCTCTAAAATATATATTATTCAACAACATTGGTCCTTTGTTGCCTCTTGTAGTCTACTTCCCAAATGTGCATTTTTATTTGCTGATTCCCCATGCCTAGAATTTTCTTCTTCATCATCTCTGGCTCCTGGATTCCCTAGCTTCTTTCAAGTTTTAACTTAAAACAAACCTTCTGTATGACGACTTTCCCAGTCTTCCTAAAAACTAATGCCTCCCCATTAAAACTGTAATTCCTATCCCCCTTTAAGACTTGGTTCTATTGCCATTTCTTTCGATAGGATCTAGTATCTAATTCTCTCAGTTGATTGTTCCTCCCTATTCCCTCATCCCTGCACACATACACATACACATAAACACATGCACAACCACAAACAAAATTACTTGTATTTTGTATTTATCTTTATAAAATCATTATTTCCCCCAGCAAAATATGAGCTTCTTAAAGGCAGGGACTGTTTCATTTTTGCATTTTTGCATCTTTAAGTACCATGGGACAATGTCCCATAGTATATAGAAAACCTGTGTTAAATCAGGAATATCTGTGTTTTAGTATCATTTTTTTAAACAAATGCTTTATTAATTTCTGGTTTACATCATTCATTTCCACCAGATTTTGAGTTACAATTTGATAAATACTAGTTTATGACCCTGAGCAAGTCATCTGTACTCACAGTGCTCTAAGTAAATCTCTAATATTTAAAGTTTAAGAGAAGGTGCCCATGTACATTAAAAGAAATGTAGTCACCCGGGAGTTCTGTACATTAAGAAAAGTCTAGCTCTAATCTACATAGGCTAATGTCTAACACAAACAAACTTTTAAATAAAAGCTTGTTGGATTAAATAAAGAATGAACTCTACTTCCATTTTTCTTATGAAGAAAATGAAATTGAGGCTCTCAAATCTGATATGAGAATTAGTTGTAAACAAGTGCATGGTATTCTCTATTGAGTAAATCAATATATCAGACTGTGGGGCAAAGATGGAAACCAGAAATTACCAGGTCTAAATTCATAAGAATCACATTAATATGCAATGAGCACCAATAGGTATTAGTCTAATAGTCATAGATAAATCATATTTGCTTTACTAGGTAGAACAGAATAAAACATGTAAAATATAAATTCTTGTGTAAATTATTATTGTCCTCTTCATAAAGAAGTAAAGTGGGAGATAACTTATATTTATGATATAAAGTATATATAGTGTTTCATATTTGTTCTCTCATTATAAGAATAATTTCCTTTCAACCAGCATATTTAGCCTGGAGGACAGAAGCCTTGAGAAGGGGTATGACAGTGTCTTCAATTTTCTGAAAGGCTACCATGTGGAAGAGGGTAATTTTGTTCAATTTGGCCCCAGAGGGCAGAACCAGAAACAAGGAATAGAAGTTGCCATGAAGTGAATTCAGACCCCATGTTCAGAGGTGGTGCTGAAGGAAGAACTTCCTAACAATTAAAATTGTCTAGAAGTGGAAAGGGCTGCCTTGAGATGTGGTAGATTCCTTTAATTTGAGATCTTTAAGTAGAGGGCTAGATAACACTTTGTGGGCATGTTATGAGAGGTGGGGGTGGGGCAGAACTCATGAATAATTTGGAGAAGAGAAAATATTAGGTACCTTCCAAGTAACAGATTTTTATTCTGTGATACTAACTTGATAAAAAAGAACTCACAATTATATATCATTTTAAGTTTAAAAAGCACTTTACGTACAGTACCTCATTTAATGCTTATGAGAGTATCCCATGATCTAAGTGTGTGCTAAAAAAGAAAATGACTCAAAGTTCAGATAAGTTGAGTGTTGTGCCCAAATTTATTCAGCTAATAAATTCCACAAATAACATTTGAATCCAATTCTTCTCACGCCAAATCTAAGGCATTTTCTATCATGCCATATTGTCATTTGCACTATATTTATAGAACTTCAATTAGTAGTCAAAAGTGGAGATAGACATCCATCAGCCTCCAGATCCAGAATACTAATTTTTGTGGGGATTTCAAAATCTAGGGAATAGAAAAATACAATTGAATGTTATTTCAAATGATAAGGAACCAATATCCTTTATGTTATGGTATCCTGATGTTAATGAATCACATCCAATTCCCCTCTGGGATCAAAGAATTTCAGAGTTGAAAGAGACCTTAGAGATCATCTGGGCTGCTACAAATATAAGCTATATTTTTCTTCTAAGTGAACATGCAATCTCTGCTTGAAGACCTGAAGCAATGGGTAATTCAATACCTCCCAAGGCAGCTCAAACTACTTTTGAACAGATTTGTTCATTCTTTTCTCATAATTATATAAAATCTATCTTCCTAAAATGTCTACCATTTTCCCTTGACTTTTCCCTCTGCAAGTAAAAAATTAATCATAATACTAATGAGGAAAACAATACCTAGCTTTTATATAGCATTTTGTTTGCAAACTGCTAAGCATATGTTAACTCAATCTTTACAACAACCTTGTAAAATAGGTACAATTATTACTTTTTTAAAAACTTTAAACAAGAAGTTTATTTAAACAAGATGTTTGACTTGAAGGGAAAACTAGGATCAATTTTTATAGTAATTTATCCCTACTGAGAGACAGGGATTGTCCTACATATAACAGCTACGTACAAAAAAGTTATAAAATCGTCCTTCCTTTTACAGTGATAGAAGAAAAACATTATTATCCAATCAAACAAGGTATGCACGGATTTTGTTTTGTTTTGGTTTTGGTTTTGATTTTTTTTTTTCGTTAAACAATGAGAACAAAATAACTTATTTGAATATAAAGATAAAAGTTGAATGATCATGCCACTAATGGAGAAAAGGAATATTTTCACAAAACCAGTTTGCTTTTTCCCCTCCTCATCTCCATTTGATGTTGATCAAAACATACCCTCGGGCAGTTAAAAAAATATGCATTATGCCTGTGCACATACACTAGTTACTTTATGTACAATAAAGGAATGGGGAAGGGAATCAAAGAAGAGAGAAAACTATACTGCAGTGGTCAGGATGTGGATGAACCAAATTTTGGTTTTCTAATTGTGAGTGTATTGTTTTCCTTGGGAGCACAGTTCTGCAGTAAAGTTGTATATTCTCTTTTTAGTAAGCACCTCCTATCCGCTGCTGGAATACATCAATTGTATGCTTCTTTATCCTCCATTTCCAACTATGCAGGTGAGTCTGTTTCATTGATTGGTTGCCCATCAAATCGGAATCTGATCTGCCTCATTGACAAACCCTGTCATTCACAATAGGCTTTCATTAGTTTACAAAGTGGTACGTTCCTCTTAGTCTTAAACTGCACTACCAAACCATTTTGCCCTGCCACCTTCAAATTAATGTGGTCGTTGTTTTCAGTCTTGACTCCTTCCTTCGGCTTTTCGTCTGCCATGGCGAGCCCGGGGGTCTCCTCAGCCGCCACTTCACAAAAAAGGCAGCAGGATGGTCCTCTCCAAGGGAACAGAGAGAGAAGCAGCAGAGGCAGGAGCAGGAGCTGGCGGAGGAGGAGGAAGAAGATGATAGTGGTGGTGGTGAGGAAAAGGAGAATAAGAAGGAGAAAGAGGAAGAAGAGGAGGAAGAGGAGGCAGCAGTGTAGGTACTGAGGACGGACACATGTTCTGCGCTCCATCTCCCCCCTACAATTATTACTCTTATTTTACAGATGAGCAGAGAATGAGAGAAGTTGAACAGATGGAATAGGGAAGACTCCTTGCCTGGAGTGAACCGGCTAGTGATGGTTAAGGAAATATTTGAACTTATGTCTTCTCAACTTCAAATTTAACATTGTCCATTGGGCCACCTAGCTGCCTCCTTCATGTGACAACCCTTCAAATGTCTGAATATAGCATTCGAGTCACGATCAATTGTTCTTTTTGTTTGTTTGTTTCTTCCAGGTTAGACATGTTCTTTCTTTTCAAATATTTTTTTCTGTTGTTATTGTTTACATCCCATTCCTACCCTGGTTCTCATTCCTAGATGTACCTGAATTATTTTATTTCCAAATACATACAAAAACAATTTTTGACATTCATTAAAAAATGAGTTTCAAATTCTCTTTCTTCCTCCCTTCTTAACCTCCCTGAAATGGTAAGCAATTTGATATAGGTTAAAAATGTGCAATCATGTAAAACATATTTCCATATGTGAAAGAAAACAGAGACATCCCAGAAAGAAAAAGAAAGTTTTAAAAAGCATGTTTTAATCTTCCTTTATATTCCATCAGTTCTTTCTCTGCAGATATATAGCATTTTTTAACACATGCTTTATTAAGTTCTGGTTTGCATCATTCATTTCCACCTGATTTTGAGTTACAATTTTTTCATGAATGGGAGTTAAGGAGTTCCCATACAAAAACCAATACAACCCCACACAACCCCCCACTCCCACACACACAATTCTTGATTTATACCCTTTACCTTGGTATATCACTAGTAAGTGTAGGGCTGGAAATGAGGTCTTCCTGACCCCATATATACAATAGTATAGACCTATATCCTAAAGAGATTATCAAAGTTACCAAGGAGATGTCAGCAACTACTAAACTGTATCTTTATTCTCCTGAATGATAGCATAAGAGAGAAATATGCAGAATTTTTGCAGATAATTTTCATAGCAAAGCACATTTTTACCACTCCATAGGTGACTATGAAGTAAGTGTAGGGACTAAAAATTCCAACTGATTATAATAAATTTAAATCTTTTTTTTTCAAATGCTTTATTAACTTCTTCTGGTTTACATCATTCATTTCCTTAAGATTTTGAGTTACAATTTTTTTCCTCATTTTCCCCCTACCCACCAGCCCAGAATAGCAGTCCCACAGGATATTTCCTCATCCAATCTGCTCTCTCCCATATCTTCTCTCATACCCCCTTTGACTTTTCCATTACGGCAAGGTGAATCTCTGTGCCCCAATGCCTGAACATCTTATCTCCCAATTATATGCAAAGTAGTATTAATAATAGTATTTATGTATATTTGAAACATTTAATTTTAAAACTTTGAATTGCAGATCCATTCCCTTCCTCCCTTATCACCCACTCCCTCTGGGAAGATAAGCAATTCAGTATATGTTGTACATGTATAGCTATGGAAAACATTACCATAGTAAATATGTTGTAAAAGACTGCTTATATTTCCCTTCCACCCATCCCACCCGCCACCTGGTCCATTCCCTACTGGGATACTGTCCCTCTTCAAAAGTGTATGCCTCCAACCTCCCTTCCCCCCAGCATGCCCTCCCCACCATCATCCCCCCTCTCATCCCCCTTCCCCCTACTCTCCTGCAGGGTGAGATATCTCATTTAGTATGTATGTCATTCTCTCCCTGAGCCAAATTCAATGAGAATATGGTTTTGCCTTTTTGACTTCCTGTTCTTCCCCTCCCCTGCAACCACTTCCCCTTGTCTATTCTACATGAGATAGTTTACCACCTCCTGTCTTTTCCCATATCCTCTTGCCACATTCCTCTCTCACCTCTTAACTTCACCTCTTAAGTTTCATCCCTTCCCACCAAATTTGAACTGTGCCCTCTATCCATGTATACCTGTAAACATATATACACACATTCACATATGTATTCATATGCACATATACCCTTCTTCAACTATTTTCATACTTAGAAAGGTTTCATCAGTTACAGTTTTGTTTTTCCATGTAGGAATGTAAATAGTTCAACTTTGATAAGTTCCTTTTGATTTCTTTTCCCTGATTATCTTCTCAAGCATCTCTTGCTTCTTGTGATTGAATGTCAATTTTTTTTTTTTAAAGCAATTGGGGTTAAGTAACTTGCTCAAGGTTACACAGCTAGTCATTATTATTTATGCGTGGGTGCTCATTTTCTGAGGCCGGATCTAATCTCGGGTCATCCCAACTCGAGGCCGACGCTCTTACTCACTGTGCCACCTAGCCGCCCCTTTAGGGCAATTGGGGTTAAGTAACTTGCCCAAGGTTACACGGCTAGGTTTTTGTTTGTGTGGATTAAGTGTCGGAGGCCGGCTCCGAACTCAGGTCCTTCTGATTCCAGGGCCGGCACTCTATTCACTGCGCCACCTAGCCGCCCCGAATGTCAAATTTTTTATTCAACTCTGGTTTTCCCCTCAAGAATGCTTGAAAGTCCTCTATTCCACTGATTGAACATATTTTCCCCTGAAACAATATACTCAGTTTTGCTGGGGAGGTGATTCTTGGTTTTAATCCCATGTCCATTGCCTTCTGGAATATTATATTACATCCCTTCGATCCCTCAATGTAGAAGCTGCCAGGTCCTGTGCTATTCTGATTGTGTTTCCACAATATTGAAATCATTTCTTCCTGGCTGCCTATAGTATTTTCTCTCAGAATTCTGGAACCTGGCTATAATATTCCTAGGAATTTTTAATTTGGCATGTTTTTCAGGAGGTGATCTGTGGATTCTTTCAACGTCTATTTTGCCCTCTGAGTCTAAAATATCGGCAATTTTCCTTGAGAATTTCTTTTTTTTTAAAGCAATTGGGGTTAAGTAACTTGCTCAAGGTTACACGGCTAGTCATTATTTATGTGTGGGTGCTCATTTTCTGAGGCCGGATTTGATTTCGGGTCATCCCAACTCCGAGGCTGGCGCTCTTATTCACTGCGCCACCTAGCTGCCCCTTTAGGGCAATTGGGGTTAAGTAACTTGCCCAAGGTCACAAAGCTAGGTTTTTGTTTGTATCGGTTAAGTGTCTAAGTCTGGATCTGAACTCAGGTCCTTCTGACTCCAGGGCCGGCGCTCTAGTCACTGCACCACCTAGCCACCCCTCCTTGAGAATTTCTTGAAGGATGATTTCTAGGTTCTTTCTTTGATAATGGCTTTCAGGTAGTCCAATAATTTTTAAATTATCTCTCCTGGATCTAATTCCAGGTCAATGGTTTTCCCATGAGATATTTCACATTGCCTTCTAGTCTTTCAGTTGCTTGGATCTGTCTAACAGCATCTTGATTTCTCATAAAGTCACAAGCTTCCATTTGCTCCAAGCTAATTCTGATAGAATGAATCTCCTCAGTGATCTTTTGAGATTCTTTTTCCATCTGGAAAATTCGGCTTTTTAAGGCATTCTTCTCCTCATTGCCTTTTTGAGCCTCTTTTGCCACTTGAGTTACTCTATTTTTTAAGGAGTTATTGTCCTCAGTCAGGCCGTTGACCCTGATTTCATATTTTTCCTGCATCCTTCTCATTTCTCTTCCCAATTTTTCCTCTACTTCTCTTATTTGGTTTTTCAAATCCTTCTTAAGGTCTTCTACAGCCTGTAACCCACTTATATTTTCATATGGGGCTTTTGCTGCAGGATTTCTGACCTCACAGTCCTTCTTCTGTTCCATGCTTTGATCCTCTTTGCTCCCAAAATAGGGGTCTAATATTGCATTTTTCTGTTCATTTTGTTTCCATTGCCTAGGCATGTTAACACTTAATTACTTGACTTTTGGACTTGTTGCTACAGTAGGACTCTGCCATCAGACAGGGGAGCTTCTGTCCCGAACATTGGGGTCTTTTCCACTTCTCCAGGTATTAGTTGGGTATCCTCCCTGAAAACCCCACACACTCTGGCAAGCTGGACACACACCCCAAGACCTCCACCCCAGAACGAAATCCAGATCCAGGGAGGTTAAAGCAAGAGTGATTACTCCCCTGCCAAGACTGATTGCAGAATCCCCCTACAGTTCGCACACCAGGAGCTGAAGCTGCAAATGAAGCTGCAAAATGGTGGCTGTGCCTCAGCTCCTAAGCTGCTTCTCACCCCCAGGGGAAGAAGCTGATGTGCTCCCAAATACTGGTTCCAAAGTCCACAGGGCACTAACCTCTCACTTTGTCCTAGACATCTATGTGTTGATAATTCTGGAATTGCCCCAGCTGCTGGTGTTCTGGGGTCCCTTCAACTAGCTGCTGGACTGGATACCTTCAGGTTAAAACCTCAGAATCATGTGGTCCTGGGCTTGGCTCCCAGAGTGCTGTGCTGGCCACTACAGAGCTCTGTTCTGGCCACTCCCTACCGGGCTGCCAGGCTATCCTCAGCGGGAGGTTAGCTTCTCTGTGTTGTTCTGTGGCTGCTGCAGCTCCAGAGGTGGTTCAGAGTCCCCCTTTTACATAATTTTGAAGTGTTGTGTGCAGGAGTGCCATGGAAGTGCTGTTCCTACTCTGCCATCTTGGCTCCTCCCCCTATTCATCCTTTCTTATGGTACAAGAAAATTCCATCACAATCATATTCCACAATTTGTTTGGCCATTCCCAAATTGATGACCATCCCCTTGGTTTCAAATTTTTGCCACAGCAAGAACTATTATAAACATTTTTATACATATATGTCTTGTTTCCCTTTTATAAAAATATTTCTAGGATATAGATTTACTAGTGGTATTGCTGGGTCAAAGGGCATGGGGAGTGATGCAATCCTTTTGGACATGTTCCAAATTGCTCTCTAGAATAGCCTAATAGGTTTACAACTTCACCAACAGTACTCTAGTGTCCCAATTTTCCCATGTGTCCCCTAGCATTTGACATTCCCTTTTTTGCCATAGCCTGATAGGCATGAGGTGTTACCTCAGAGTTGTTTTACTATGCATATCTCTAATCTAGAGAGATTTAGAGGATTTTTTTCCATGTAGGTAGTTTTGATTTCTTCATCTTAAAATTGCCTGTTAACATGCTTTGACTACTTATTAGTTGGGAAATGACTTGTATTCTTATAAATTAGGCTTGGATCATATGTATTTGAGAAATGAAGCCTCTATCAGAGAAACTTGCTGTAAATTTATTTTTCAGCATGATTGTGATATATTTTCCTCCATCCTATTTCCCCCATTTATCCTGATTTCTCTTTCTTTTTTCACCCTGACCCTCCTCAAAAGTGTTTTGATTTTGACCACCACTACCCACAATCTGCCCTTCCCTCAATCAAGCCCATGTCCCATATCACTGTCCCCTCTTACTTCCCTGTAGGGTAAGATAGATTTCTATATCCAAATGACTGTGTATGCTATTCCTGTTTGAGTTGATTCCAATGAGAGTAAGTTTCAAGCAGGTCTGTCACCCCTTAGTTTTGCCTTCACTGTATAAGCTTTTATAAGCCTTTTTCATGGAAGATAATTTACTTCATTCTACCTCTTCTTCCACCTTCCCTCAGTACATCCTTCTGATTCTAGGATTTAAAGTCAGTTCTCCTTGATAATTTCTTAAAATATGATCTAGGGTGTTTTTAAAAAAATCATGGTTTTGGGGTAGTACAATAATTCTTAAATTATCTCTTCTTATTTTATTTTCCAAGTCAGTTGTTTTTCAGAGATAAGTTATATTTTCTTTTCCTTTTTTTCATTTTAAAACTTTGTTTTATTACTTCTTGATGTATCATGGAGTAATTAGCTTCTACATGTCCAATTCTAATTTTTAAATAATTGTTATGTTCAATGAACTTTTGTACATCCTTTCTTATTTGAACAGTCCTAATTTTCAAGGAGTTCTTTTCTTCAGTGAATTTTTGTTCATCCTTTTCCCATTTTTACCAATTCTGCTTTTTAAGGTATTTTTTTCACTATTCTTTTTCCCACTCCTTTTGCAAGTTGTTGATTCCTTTTTCATTATATTCTTACATCATTCTAATTTCTTTTCCAATTTTCCTCTAACTCTTATTTTATTTTTAAAATCCTCTTCGAGCTCTTCTAGCAATTATTTTTTGACCTGAGACTAATTTACTTTTTTTTTTTCCTTTGAGGCTTTACATTTGGTTTTTTGACTTTGTTGTCTTCTGAGTTGTGTTTTGGTTTTCCCTGCCACCATAGTAATTTTCTATGGTCAGGTTCTTTTTTATTGTTTGTTCATGTTGTCCAGGCAATTTCTTGACTTTTTAGTTTATGTTAAAGTTGGGTGCTATGCCTAAAATGGATAGAGAGATTTTCTAAGTTTCAGGGTTTGGGTTTTGTTTGTTTGCTTGTTTTTGCTGCTGTTTTCAACGCTAGTTCTGGGGATCTGTAAGTTTTCTTTTCTTACAAGGTGGTATGATCTAACGGGAGATGTGTTCACTGCTCTTCTGGCCCTTGCTCTGGTATGTGTGAATAACCACAAACATTCTTTTCCACCATGAAACTGTAACTAGGGTCACTGCTCCCTTTTAGTCATGACCTATAATGTGCTAGTGTTCCTTCTTGCCTTGGGACTGCAAACCTAAACTGTGTAGAGATAGTGCAACAGAGTCCTGTAGTCAGTGCCAGAAAAAGGTCTGTTGTAATTTCTTCTGACAAGTTGCCCGATCACCTTAGCTTTTTTTTTTTTTTTGACTGAGAGCTCTAGAAGCTCCACTGCAAATTCAGTCCTCAAGGCCTGCTGCTGACTTGTCAGGGCACAGTCTGCATTGGGCTGTATTCCACTCTTACCCTGATAAGGTAGAATTTCCCTCCTGATCTTCTAAGTTGTGTATGACTAGAAGATTGTTTTGCTCCATCCTTTCTTTGGTTCTGCCATTCCAGAATGCATTTTGAGGAATTATTTTAAAGTTGTTTGGAGAGGAATTTGAGAGAGCTCAGGCAGGTCCCTGGCAACACTCTAAAAAAAGTTGGCTTTACTCCTCTATATTTGCTCTAACTGCTCTTTTTTTCTTCCTAGAATGTGTTGACCAAAGCTGACCACAATACTTTCCATATGATCTGATTAAGACCTGAGATTTCTTTCCAACAAACTGTTATCTAATCATACCTCTCTAATCCTACATATGCAGTATATTTTGGGCAATCCAAGTATATTTATATTTACTACGCTTGTATTTATTTTTTATCACAAATAAATTCCATGTTATTAGATTTTGCTCATTGTTTTAGTCTGAAAAGAACTATTTTCAGTTCAATCATCCATTATGTTTTCTATCCATTGAAATTGTATGTACTAGTCAATTTGAACAATGAATAGCATTAATTGAGTATCTGCTATAGACCATGCATTTTGGTAGGCTTTAGGATGATAATGACAAGATTAAAGTAATCCCTGCCCTCAAAGAGCATATATTCTCTAAGAAAAGACAACAATATAAAATTTTATATGAGATCTGTGTGCATGTATTAAATGTACATGAATATGGTCATATGGGTATGTGTATATGCATACATAGTAATTTGGGGAATGCAGCACTAAGAGATTGATCATTAAAGATAGCATATAGGAGGTGATGTTTGAGAAATTGAAAATTGGAGGAGAGGAGAGGATTTATTCCAGAGATGTGAGACTGGTTAAGCAAAGATATAGAAATCTTAGGTGTAATGTCATGTGTGAGACTTTTTAAAATGTCAGTTGAGATAGACTGAAGGATAAATGAAGGAAAATAATATGTACTAAGCATACAAATGTAAGTTGTAGTCTTATATTTAATATATAACCAATGCAATTTATTAAATAAGTTATATTAAAAAAAAACCAACTAGGTGTTAAAGATAGCTCTTTGGTAACTAAGTGATGGATGAATCATAGATAGGAGAGCCTTGAGGTAACATAACCAATTGGTGAGATATTACAGTAATCCAGGTGAGAGATAATAAGGTCTTAAACTAGGGTTGTAGTCATGGGAGTGGAAAGAAAAGATAAATAAATAACCCTGACAGATTCTATTGTTGTTCAATAAGATTTGACATTTGATTATTTTGATGATGTGAATCTGAATAAGTAGAAGGATATTAATGCTGCTGATAAGAAAATAAATTTCAGGTGGGGTAGGGATGTGAAGAAAGGTGATGGTTTCTACTTCTGAATTTTTGAATTTGAGATGCCTTTGATATCCAGTTAGAAATATTCAATGAATTTTCTCTGATGTGGTGCTGGAGTTCAGAACAGAGATTAAAACTTGTTATATGGTGCTTCTACTCTTCACATCCTTTGATATTTGAAGAAAGAACTTACCATAAAGGCAAATACATCAAGGAAATTCAGTAAAATGCAGAGGAAAGAATGCTAACATTGGAGTCAAGATGTACCTGAGTAGAAATAATTTCTCTGAAACTGGTCCTCATTTTTTTCATCTGAAAATTGAAGATAATCACATTTGTGATATCTACTTTGTAGGGTTGCTTGGAGAAAGATGTTTTGTATACCTTGAAGTGTTGTAGAAAAATTAATTGTTTTTACATCAGTTGTTCTGCTTTTAGCAGAGAGAAAGTTATAAGAGGTACTTAAAGAATGGACGTTCCCCCAACTATAATGTCCCTTCCATAAGCTCATGCCATGACTCTGCTAGCTATGTAATTTATTAAGTTTTTTTCAATTTCCTTCTTCTTACTAGATGATCTACCTCAGAGATGTTAAATTCAGTACTCAATAGGTCAAGCACCCAGAAAAACTTGAGGATGGAACCAGATTCAAATGTAACTTGGAAGTGTTTAACAGAATAAAAAAAATACAATACAATATAGACTATGTTAATTTGTGGTTTTCTAAGTCTATGCAGCCAGCAGGCTTCTATTTTTATTTAAGTTTGACACTACTAATCTACACTACCCCATACACCTAACATGATATTATTGTTGTTTCTCCTATTATTTATGAGTCAAATATTTGTAAAGCCATCTAAAATAAAAGAATTAGTGTAATGCCAAGCAAAGGCAATTTCCAAGGTTCAGAATATTAGCATAGTAGCTCTACATTTTGTTCAGTGACAAATTAAAGCAAAACATTCACAGAACAGAGAAAATCAAAATACAGCATTCACCAAGTGTAATTCAATAATTTCCAAGTACTACTCCATCCCTGGGAAGTATATTCATTTAGTCAATCACAAAGTCTCTCTTCTCAAATGGATATTAAGATTAGTTTCCAATCATAAACAAAGTATATTCATTTGGTCAATCACAGAGCACAAAAAAGTCAAGTTTCCCACCCCTGGATCACAACTGAATTACAATTATCATCAGTTAATGCCAAGCACCTTCTCAAAAGGGGCAATGGAGAGCACAAAGGCCATCTACCCCTGAGCTACAGCAAGGCTAAGATATCATAACAGCATTTAACACCCAAAGAGAGGCCTTTTCTTCATCTTGACTGGAGGCAAGTTCTCAGCAATCTCTATTCCTAGGGAGACAAAGCTTAATAAAGCCAAAATATACATTGCCAGTGTCCTCAATTCACTCTCTGCCTGCAGAACAGTCTCAGGACCCCTGAAAAAATCAGCAAGACTCTCTTCCAGGGTTTCTGTAAACATACAAGAAAATTCTTCTTCAGGGCTTCTGAACCAACAGCAAGGTTCCAGGACCTCTGCAACAACAGCACTGTCCTTCACCAGCAGACGATTCTGGCAAAACAACACCAAAACAGACAGACAAAATACCAGCATCACAGCCATGTCTTCTCAGTTCTTGGCAGCTCCAGGTGGCAGGTCTCAAAAGTCCTGGGCAGCTCCAACTGTCCCTCAGCAATCTTCCATGATGCTGATTCCAAAAGTTCTCCTTCCTCTCTTTCTGCTTGGGCCTTCTCCAAATCCACAACACCAGCTCCTCCCAGTTCAACCCTCTCTTTTCACATCAACAAGTCCATCCCACCAGTGGGATTCACAAGCTCTGTGTTTCAACATTCAACCCAAAAACCAAGCTAATACAGGGGGATCTTTAAATTCCATTACTATTACATTCCACCCCTCCAGCATCCTTGGCCTTACAATCTCAATCTAAATGGCCATGGTTCCTGGAATAAATAAAGGCCCTATGCATTGTAATTCTTGCAGTCGACACCATAACAACACCAAAACAGACAGACAAAATACCAGCATCACAGCCATGTCTAGCATACCAGCATCACAGTTTGCCTAATCATCTGTACAGTCACTTGTAATTCCAATGCACCATTCTGCCTGGGCCACAAATCTAGGGCCAATTGTATGGTAGCCTTGGCTTCTTCAAAACTGTTACTCTGCTCAAGTCTCCAATTGAATTAATATTTCTTCTGAGTGCCTCTATATAAAGGTTTGAAAATCTGTCCCAAATGTGGAAGGAATGTGGTGCCTCCAGTATCCAAACAATCTTATGAACTTTTGGGCCTCCTTCTTATTAGTAGGGGTGGGAAAATCCTGAATCTTTTGTTGGGCTTGTGGAATAATCTCTCGTAGTCCCTTGTTCCACTATATACCCCAAATTTTTACATTTTGATCTGGTCCTTGAACCTTTGCAGGGTTAATTTCCCACCCTTTACTTTTCATATGCTCAATGAGAAGGTTCAAACTCCTCTCCACTTCTTTTGCATCTTTTCCCTGTATTGTGATATCATCAATGTAGTGAATAACCTGTAAACCAGGTAGCTTTAATGCATCCAACTGTTCATCCACAATCCTGTGACAAATAGTGGGGCTATGCAGGTACCCTTGTGGCAAGTGGGTGAAAGTATATTGTCTACCCTATCAAGTGAAAGTAAACTTGTCCCATTGTTTAGGGTCTATTGGAATGGTGAAAAAGGCATTTGCCAAGTCAATAACTGCATACCAAGTCCTTTCATATTTCTGGATCTTTTCTATTAAGGTGATAGTATCTGGAACAGCAGCCTACAAAGGAGAA
Organism: Gymnobelideus leadbeateri; assembly: GCA_011680675.1. Lineage (NCBI taxonomy): Eukaryota > Metazoa > Chordata > Mammalia > Diprotodontia > Petauridae > Gymnobelideus > Gymnobelideus leadbeateri. Next base: position 108,693 of record WOXC01003505.1, read on the forward strand.
GTCACCTTCTTCAATTGTCTTTAATTCACAGTCATTCTCCATGTCCCATCTCATTTTCTTACTGCCAGACAGGATTATTCCATCATGTGGTTGTAGGGACTAACACTCCTGCTTCTACATATTTCTTTATAGAAGTGGTGATTTCATCTTGCTCGCCTGGCACACAATACTGTTTTAAATAATTACTTCAGAAGGTTCAGGTAAAGTGATTGTGTCCATTTTTATTTTTCCCACTAAAACTGTATTAATTCCTATCTTCCTTACAGGAATGAATTGGTATCTTCCTTCAGGTAAACTCAGAGTTATGGCTCTCAATATATCTATTCCAATTATGTATTCAGGAATGGGTACAACAAACACAGTATATTCTTTATTAGGTAATTGCCCAATTTTCATTGTTATTTTAACTTGTCTGGCTGATATTTCAGCCCCTCCAAGACCTGTGATGGTAACAGGAGTTCCATGTTTAAACTTATCAGAGTTTCCATAGATAAGAGTGGTCTCAGCCCCAGTATTTGAGGAACACCTTAGTTACAGTAGTTGATCCATTCTTCCAATATATTGTTAAACCAATATGGGGTTTTCAATCTCCTCTGCATTTTTCTTTAATCTGGGCTGGGGCTCAGCCTATTAGTCTATTCCCTCTTCTCCCTGAAGGTGGGGCAAACTTGGATACAAAGATTCAGATTCTCCCTGAAGGTGGGGCAAACTTGGATATAATCATTCTGGAGTACCTGCAGGGGTGGTTCCTGCTTCCCTATTCATTCTAATGATAAATACCTTTTCTTGGTACATCTTATGTAGCTCTTCAGTTGGAATACCATCTATTCGTCTCATATCCACCCCTGCTCTCAATAGAGCAGGGAATAGTTCCCTTCTTGTCAGTCTATTTCATCTCTGAATCCTCTGGCTGTTTACTCTTCTCTCTCTCTAGGAAATTTATCTTTTCACCATTCACCTAAGTGATTTAATTGTGAAATCTTATCCAGCACCTCCAAAGTCAGAATTAGGAGCTTATAAAGCAGGACTAGCCATCTTCACTATGATATTTCTATGAGGAACTCCTGGGGGGGGGGTATTATGATATGCATTTGCATCCCCAACCATGATAGCAGTTTTCATTATCTCTTCCTTTAGCTTTCTCATACAGTCTCTAAGTGAACACCAGGGTCTGTCTCCACCAGGCCACATAGAGTCAGTAGGATATTGCTTTCTGCATCCCTCTGCAACTAAAGCTAACAGATTAGTTCTGTTGAGGCCTCCTCGCATATGGTGATCCCTAAAAGCTTGGTGTACAAAAGGATTCTGACCGATACTTACGGATTTTAAGCAATCTGCACTGTCCAGTGTTATTCCTTTAGTGCCTTCATCAGTGATTCTTACTATCCAAGACACTAAAGACTCTCCCATTCTTTGGGTGAATCTGCTCAATATATCAGTAATCTCCTGTTGAGTGAAATCCTCAGTTATCTCCCTGGACTCTGTTTGGCCCTGACTGTTCTCCTGTCTTCTTCTTTGTATGGGGAAAACTTCTACATTAGAAGACTCTTCATCTAAACTTGTTTCATTCTCCTCACACACATTCTCCTGGCAGCTGTAGGGGCCACTCTGCCCAGGCTGTACAAAAGCTGCATGCACATTCCTTCTGCTATTTTTTGCTTCCTTTTAGCCACATGAACAAGACCTTGTTTCTGGGCCTCCTGAGTCCCTCCAGTTTGCTCTTCTGAATGCTGTGGCACAGAAGAATCTTCAGGCAAACCAGCCTACTACCTAGCCATCTGAGCTTTCTCCTCCAGCAGCTTATCCCTACTTTTAAACATAAGGCGATAACTTATTAGGAGGACCCAGCTTCTCCTGCACACTCCTGCTAGTTCTTTGCCTGGTTCTATGGGTATTCCTCGCAAACATTTTTCCAAATCTCCAGGTTCTCTGTCTTTTAGCCTGGGTTCCCAGTTTTCACAGGGCCCTGTGCTTTTGGCCCAATTCTCTGGCTGCTTGCAAATAGAGGTCTGACATTTTGTGATCTTGCCCCCATCACCAAATGTATAAATAATGCAATATTCACAATGCCTATTGTAACTATAAATACGCTGATATGGTTATTAATCACAAAATATGCCAGGCTCTCTACATGGGAAATAAAGCTAGAACATTTATTCAAATACCAGAAAACTGAGTCCCCAAACCAGAAGGTCAAAGCCATCACAGTAGTTAATAAACTTGGCACAAGTAGATAATGTAATAAACACCCATATTCTCAAGCCTTCAAAACAGAACAGACTACCTCAGGCAAAGTTCCTCCTCTCCTCAATCACACTAACTTCTCAGTGTCCAGGAAGTGTGTTTCCAGCAGCTCCAGCTTCGCACAGTTCCCATCCCATACACACACACCCACACAAATCCAACAAATAAGCAAATGCTTATCCTAACAAGCAAATTTCCCCGTAGCTTTTGAAAATTTCTCTTTTCTATTCATATACTTAAAATTTAGAAAAAAAAAACACACGATATAAGGAGAAAATATAATTCACCTTCTAGTCTTATTCTACTATCAAAAGGTAATTTCTATTTGATATTTCTATTACCAGTTTTCCAATCCTGACATTCAAACATTCTCCTTTCCCCAGAACTAACTATATATTTGTATTAATCAAATTATGCTTTTAAAACACTTTAGTTGCCATTTTCTTGCATTTCTGAAAGTTTATGCTCTGTATATGAAGTTTTGGAGAAATATTATATGTTTTCTGTAGCTTGAATTATGAGGCTAAGAAAAAATGTCAGACAGACTTTAAAGCATGGTTATTCATCCTTCTTTCTGCTGGCCTTCAAATTTTGCTTCTAAATTTTTGTTATTGTTTTTCTTGTCATTCATATATATATATATATGTGCATATACATATACACACAAACCACACACATGCAGACATATATTATTATTATTATTATTATCATTATTATTATTATTAGGATACCCTTGGTGACAAAATTCTCCCAATTTGGGTCAGTAATTTTACTTCAATTTACAATCTTAAGGAATTTCCTGGGGAAACTGAGAGATTAAGTTTCTTGCTTAGAATCACATAGCCAATATTGCCTAAGATAGGACTTGTACTTAGGTCACCTTGACTGAAATTGATCGTTCTGGTCATGCATAGCTAGCTCAGTCATCTCATGTTGCTTCTGAGATATCTGAAAACAAGAGAAATAAAATAATCTAGCCAAAGACACAAAGCTAGTTTATAATTGAGTTGTGAAGAGAATTCACTTCTTTATTCCTATGTCAATGGTCTACCCTTTCCACGTGGTGTTTAATACCAGTCCTGCATAATATTTATATTTCTTACCTGGTCTTAATCTTTTGAATAAAAAAAATAGGAATTTTCAAAAACAGACTTCTTGCTGGTATCTCCTAGATATTTATAATAAAGAAAGTCAGAAAGATATTTCCATTAGATATAATGACAGGAAGCAATGTAAAACTTCAAATGAGAAAATAAGTCCAAATCTCTAGGCTTATTCTCCTATAGAATGAATGGATTGAATTAGATACTTAATGGCTCTTTACCTTTTTGAAACTTGAAAGTTCCATTTTTTTTAACTTTCCATTCACTGCTGGAGCATGCATACTTGGGAGAATTATATAATTAGGTCTTTCCTCAGAAAAAAAGTTGAAATATTTCCAAGATTTTTATCAATCCTGACATCATCCATGAATTAGACAACTACTATTTATTATTAGTCCTGGTTACTAAACCAGAATGGACGCCGTCTTACCAGAATGCAAATAAGCAATGGTAGTTTTATTTTTAATCCACCAAATTTAATGCTTTTGACTCACATAAAAATAAAATGTACTTTTCTACAAAAAGTCAAGTATAGAAAATTAAAGAAAATTGAACCTTGATCCTGGAGGAAAACTTAACATGGGACTTTTAGCCATAATCTGATCTGAGATGATAGCATCAAAGGTCTAAAGCTGGAAGGAAATAAACACACATTTATTATGTGATTATGATGTGCCAAACACTATATTGGTTGCTTTTATAAATATCTCATTTGATCCTCATAACAGCCCTGAGAGGTAGGTGCTATTATTATCCCTATTTAATAGAAAAAGGAATAGTCAGACAGAGGTTAAGTGACTTGCCCAGGATCACACAGATAATAAGGGTCTTTGACTAAATTTGAATGGGTTTTCTTGAATCCCAGACCAGCACTCTATCTGCTAGGCCACCTAGGTGCCTGTAAGGAAATTTAGAGGCTATATGATTTTATAGAGGAGGAAACTTAGTTGCAGAGAGGTTGTGACTTACTTGAGTTTACTTTGAAGAATCAGAGACATAATTTAACACAGGTGCTTTGATTCTACAGTCTCTGATATTTCCACTTTGCTAATATGCATTACTTTCACATGAACTCTGGAATGCTGTCATCCAAAGCTATAACTAGCAATTGTAAATGGAACAAGTCTCAATTGAGCTGGAGTGGGACAAGAAAAGGGTTAGACTCACTTCACTGGTGGATTGCAGCGGGATGCAGTTTGCCCTCAAAAACTGGAAGAAATTTCTCAGAAATAAAGCCTGTTTTGATGCCATAGGGGTTGAGGGCAGGGGAAACTGCTCCTTCTTGTGTAATATCTATTGCTGTCAGTACCTTCAGCATAGCCCACCCTGGGGAAGATGTTTAATTGTCCTGCCCTAATCACAAGTCTGGTTCATCCTAGATCATTTCTCAAATCACCTCAATGATTTGCCAAATGAGTTGCCAAGTCCTGTTATTCCATGTATGAGTATGTATGTAGGTGTTTGTGAGCGTGTGTGTGTGTGTGTGTGTATATATATATATATATATATATATATATATATATATACATACATATAAATATATATTAGCTTTGGAAGAAAGACATGTACTCCCTCTTGCTCACATTTCTGAGAGGACCAGTGCCCTTTCCATCAACCCAGTACTTGCTGTTGGAGTATTTGGGGTATTCAAGGAGTACTAGCACCTCTAGTGCGAGGGTTAACTGAGCCCTTTTCAGGGCTACTCACCCACCTTTAATTTTACCTGTCATTCAACTCCCAATTGTGGCTCCAAGAAACTATAGTATAGGGGTGGCTAGGTGGCACAGTGAATAGAGAACCATCCCTTGGAGTCAGGAGGACCTGAGTTCAAATCCGGCCTCAGACACTTAACACTTACTAGTCCTGTGACTTTGGGCAAGTCACTTAACCCCAATTACCCTACCTTCCCCCCTCCAAAAAGGAAAAAGAAAAGAAACTGCAGCATGCTTAGTGGCACACTATGGACAACTGTATTAACAGACAGGCTGAACTAATTTGAGAGTGACCAATAGGCCTCAAACCTATTGATAAGTTAATGGGATGTCTACCCCCAAGCATGTAAAGAATTCCCCAAACAGATGAGAACAATTTGTTCCAGTGGCATGGAAGATAGTTAAAACAGGTGCTGTGAATGCTTAGAGCTTGCTTGGACATTCAAGACACCAAGGTCATCCACGACATTCTAGGCCATCACTAGTCATCCTGACTTTTGCCCTGTTCCTGGACTTTGATGACTTTGGAAGAGATAGTTAGGCTAATGACTACATAACTCTGCCTCACTTAAATCCAATTCATATCCAAATCAAAATATTACCTGTGATGTCATTGGTTCTCTTCAAAAATGAAGAACAAACAACAATGGAGAAACACAGACAAAAATAACACAGGTTGAGAAAACATGCAAACTTATAATCTCTGTCAAGGGCATATTTACCCACATTTATGAAGGTATAGATTCAATTGAATATTTTATACATCTATTCATCTCTCTCTCTCTCTCTCTCTCTCTCTCTCTCTCTCTCTCTCCCTGTCTACATCTATCTATCTATCTATCTATCTATCTATCTATCTATCTATCTATATCCATCTATCTATCTATATCTATCTATCTATCTATCTATCTATCTATCTATCTATCTATCTATCTCCTTTGTCTCTTAGTGACTTTATCTGCCTCTCTCTTTATCCCATTGACTAAGCTAGGATTCTGAAAGAAAAAAAAATCCAGTGATGAGCAGTTTTGAATAAGCAAATATGGTACATCTCAAGTACTACATTATTTTAAAAATGATTTTTAAATGGCTATAGGGCTGTATATGGTCATCTATGTGGATAGAATGTACCTAACCCCATTTGCCTCAGTTCCTCTTCTATAAAATGAACTGGAGAAAGAAATGGCAGCCGCTCTAGTATCTTTGCCAGAAGAAGCTCAAACAGGGTCATGAAGAGTCAGATAAGACTGAAATGACTGAACAGCAAAACAACAATGGGCTGTATATTTGTATAATGTATCAATATGTAACTGTGTTTACATAACACTGTGCCTGATGTATCCCAGGAGTCTTCTGGAAAGAAATATTGGCTCTTTGAAAACAATATACACTGGTGCCAAAATTAAATAGGAGAATATTTGCTTTGCAGAATTATAAACTGACTTTGTATTTTAATGATAAGGTGCCTGTTCTTCAGAGTCTGTAAGATTGTTTGGACATCTTAAATTTTCTTTCCCCAAGTCCACTCAACAAAAAATATGAAGAACTTAACCAAGTTCAAATCTATTTTTCATGTAGTACAGGGACAGAATCAGCCTATTTGGAAGAAATTCCACTTGGAAGATTATCCTGTCTGTCCTTTCTTTTCCCATACCACACACAAACTTCCTTTCACATATATCTTTGCTGTTTTTCTTGAAAGATTTTTTCTCAGAAAAAAAATCAGGTGCCAAAAAGTAAATAATTCAAGCAAAGTACCCATTTATTCTTTCATGCATGAAAGAGAAAAAAAATGAAAATTTTGTTATAATTGGCAAATAACTTTGGCTTTTCATCCTTTGATCTCTGTTGCTGAAATATGATGCCAGAGTGACTTTTTAAAAACTATTTATTAGACAGGATTCATTTATGTCCTTATCAAAGAAAACCCATAATGAAAGTGAAAATTTTAGTATTTAGATGTTTGTATTTAGCTATATGGAATTCTGTCTTTTAGAAAGTGTTTTGTAATGTTACAAGTCCTTTATTTAAGCTCATACTATGGGACTAGTGGAAAGACCTTATTGACAATTTTGCCAAACTGAGTCAATGACACACTATCTTCTATCCTTTATGAGGAAAGGGAAGGTTAAAATTATAAATTGAATAAATGAATTATAGAATAATAGTTGAAACTGGAAACAGTCAAAATCAGAGGACTAACTGGAGAAAAGAAGTCAGTTTCTAGAAAAAAAATTAAATATAGAAGGTAGGCCTGTGGTATATTCTTAAAAAGTAGCTAAAGTAGGTTAGAATAGGTTGTCTCCTACTGTTGAAATTTTAAGTTGAAGAAAACCCCTCAATTTTTTTCTTACATTTTAATTCCCCGATCAGTTGGCTAATGTTTGAAATTTCATAATCTTAGGATGAAGCCACTATCAGAGATGTTTTTGGTCCAGAGTCATTATTTCATCTGTGTAGGGAAACTCCCATCACTGGAGTAGATAAGCCATGAATCTGTAATTTATTATATTAGAGGATAACCTGGAGGCACTTAGAGGTTAAGTGACTTACCCAGAGTTGCTCATATATAATGCATCAGTGACAATGAATTGAACCCAGGATTCCTTACTTCAGGAATGACTCTCTTTTGACTAATAATATTAACATATAATGCATGGAAAAATGAAGGCTTAAAGGAAAGGTAGTATGCTGACTTGACAGTGATGAAGATAACTTTAATATAGTGGAAAGAACCCAAGATTTGGACCCAGAGGACCTGTGTGAACACCCTGATTTTACTATTTGCTGGGCTATTTAGTGTCACAGTGTATAAAGGGCCAGACATAAAATCAGGAATAATCATCTTCCTAAGTTCAAATCCTGCTTTAGACACTATAGCTGTGTGACACTGCACAAGTCATTTAATCCTGTTTGCCTCAGTTTCCTCATCTGTAAAATGAGCTGGAGAAAAAATGACAAGCTACTCCATTATCTTTGCCACAAAAACCCCAAAAGGGTCATAAAGAATCTGACATGACTTGGAAACAACTAAACGAACAAGAAACTATTTGGTCCCTGCATGATCTTTATATAAGCTCTCTGAGATTCAGTTTCCTGATCTGTAGAAATAAGGGTTTGTACTTAATGACCACCAATACCCTTTGATTTTTTTTTCCAAAGGCTTTATTAACTTCTGGTTTAATCACTCATTTCTGCCAGATTTTGAGTTACCATTTTTCCCCATTTTTCCCCTACACATAACCCCAGAATAGCAGTCCCACAAGATATCCCCTCATCCAATCTGCTGTCTCCCATATCTTCTCCCATACCTCTTTCGACTTTTCCATTAGGGCAAGGTGAATCTCTGTGCCCCGATGCCTACATATATTATCTCCCAGTTACATGCAAAATAGTATTAACAATAGTATTTATATATATTTGAAACATTTAATTTTAAAATTTTGAATCCCAGATCCATTCCCTTCATCCCTTGTCACCCACTCCCTCTGGGAAGATAAGCAATTCAGTATATGTTGTTCATATATAGCCATGCAAAATGTTACCATAGTAGATATATTGTAAAAGACTTACTATATTTCCCTCCCACCAATCCCACCCCCCACCTGGTCCATTCCCTACTTTTATCCTGTCCATCTTCAAAAGTGGGTGCCTCCAACCTCCCCCCCAGCATGCCTTCCCCACCATCATCCCCCTTCTCACCCCCCTCCTCACTACTCTGTTGCAGGGTAAGATATCCTATTTAGTATGTATGTCATTCTCTCCCTGAGCCAAATTCAATGAGAATATGGTTTTGCCTTTTGCCTTCCTGTTCTTCCCCTCCCCTGCAAACACTTCCCCTTGCCTTTTCTACATGAGATACTTTACGCCACGCCCTGTCTCTCTCCATCTCCTCTTTCCACATTACTCTCTAACCTCTTAACTTCACCCCTTAAGTATCATCCCATCCCACTAAAGTTGACCTGTGCCCTCTATCCATGTATAACTGTAAACATATATACATACATTCACATATGTATTCATATGCCTGTATACACTTCTTCAATTGTTTTCATACTGAGAAAGGTTTCATCAGTTGCAGTTATTTTTTTTTTCCATGTAGGAATGCAAATAGATCAACTTTGATAAGTTCCTTTTGAATTCTTTTCCCTGTTTACCTTCTGAAGTATCTTTTGCTTCTTGTGTCTGAATGTCAATTTTTCTATTCAACTCTGGTTTTTTCTCAAGAATGCTTGAAAGTTCTCTATTCCACTGAATGACCATATTTTTCCCTGAAACAAGATACTCAGTTTTGTTGGGTAGGTAATTCTTGGTTTTAATCCCAGGACCTTTGCTCTCTGGAATATTATATTCCATGCCCTTCGATCCCTGAATGTAGAAGCTGCCATAGCCTGTGTTATCCTAATTGCATTTCCACAGTATTCAAATTGTTTCTTCCTAGCTGCTTGTAGTATTTTCTCCTTGATCTGGGAATTCTGGAGCCTGGTTATAATATTCCTAGATTTCTTTTTAGGATCTTTTTCATGAGGTGATCTGTGGATTCTTTCAACCTGTATTTTGCCCTCTCTGTCTAAAACATCAGGGAAATTTTCCTTGAGAATTTCTTGAAAGATGCTTTGTAGGTTCTTTCTTTGATCATGGCTTTCAGGTAGTCCAATAATTTTTAAATTATCTCTCGTTGATCTATTTTCCAGGTCAGTGGTTTTTGCCATGAGATATTACACTTTGCCTTCTATTCTTTCAATTTCTTGGATCTGTTTAACAGCATCTTGATTCCTCATAAAGTCACTAGCTTCCATTTGCTCCAGTCTAATTCTGAAGGAATGAATCTCCTCAGTGAGCTTTTGAGATTCTTTTTACATCTGGCACAGTCATCTTTTTAAAGCATTCTTCTCCTCATTGCCTTTTTGAGCCTCTTTTACCACTTGAGTTAGTCTACTTTTTAAGATGTTATTTTCCTCAGTCAGTCCGTTGACTCTCATTTCATACATTTCCTGCATCCTTCTCATTTCTGTTCCCAATTTTTCCTCTACTTCTCTTATTTGGTTTTTAAAATGCTTCTTAAGTTTCTCTATGGCCTGTAACCTGCTGGTATTTTAATTTGGGGCTTTTGGTGCAGGATTTCTGACCTCAAAGTCCTCCTCCTATTCCATGCTTCAATTGTCTTTGCCCCCAAAATAGGAGTCCAATGTTGAATTTTTCTGTTTAATTTGTTTCCTTTGCCTAGGCATGTTGCGGCTTAATTTCTTGACTTTTGGGCTTGTTGCCACAGTAGTACTCTGCCACCAGACAGGGGAGCTTCTGTCCCAAATGTTGGGGTCTTCTCAACTGCCTGAGGCATTAGTTGGGTGGCCTCTGTGAAGCCTCCACACACTCTGGCAAGCTAGACACACACCCCAAGACTTCCACCCCAGACTGCAATCCAGATCCAGGGAGGTTAAAGCAAGAGCAATTACCCCCCAGACTGATCACTGGATTCCCCTACGGTCCACAGGCCAGGAGCTGAAGCTGCAACTGAAGCTGTAAAATGGTGACTGTGCCATGGCTCCATCTAGCTCCCAGGGGAAGAAGCTGATGAATTCCCAAATACTGGTCCCAAAGTCCATAGGGCACTAAACTCTCACTTTGTCCTAGGCATCTATGTGTTGATAATTCTAGAAAAGCTAGAGCTGCTGGTGTTGTGGGGTCCCTCCAGCCGGCCACTGGTCCAGCTGTCCTGTGGCTAAAATCTCTGACTTATGTGGTCCTAGGCTCAGCTCCCAGAATGCTACACTGGCTGCTCCTTGCAGGGCTCCTGGGCTGTCCTCAGCAGGAGGTTAGCTTCTCTCTGTTGTTCTGTGGGTTCTGGAGCTACAGAGGTTATTCAGAGTCCCCCTTTTACATAATTTTGAAGTGGTGTGGGCTGGAGCACCATGGAAGTGCTGTTTCTACTCTGCCATCTTGGCTCTACCCCCCTTTCCTTTTTTTTTTAGTTCTAGGAACTTGTAAGTTGGGCTCTTGTTTTTTGGAGGGAGGTATTCAGGACAATTGGGGTTCAGTGGATTAGTCACTTAACTAGTCACACAGGTAGTAAGTGTGTCAAGGATTTGAGGCCTGATTTGGACTCAGGTCCTCCTGGCTCCAGGACCAGTGTTCTATTTACTGCACCACCTACTTGCCTGTAAGTTGGGCCCTTTAGAGTATATATGACTGATGTGGAGTGTGCATTTTTAAAGACATTAGGATTATTGAATCAAAATTTTTGTTTCTTCACAATTTTATTCAACACTGACTTTCTTTGGATGTTTGACTGGTGGGGCATAGAGTGGGCAGTGCAGTATAGACAAGTAGGGATTGAAGTTCTAGGTTCTAATTTTGGCAGCTGTGGTTCTGGGGTTTTTGTACTTTTTAATTGTGATTTTTTTTCAACCATCTCTTCTAAAAATTCATAGGACCTGCGGCAGCTAGGTGGTACAGTGAATAAGAGTGCCTGCCCCAGAGTCAGGAGGACCTGTGATCGGTTCTGGCCTCAGTTACTTAACATCCACACATAAATAACTAGCCATGTAACCTTGAGCAATTTATTTAACCCCAATTGCTTTAAAAAAATTCATAGGACCATTGCATTTGAACTTGAAAGTTCATGTAGTACATCCTCTTATTTTTCAAAAAAAGGAAAAAAAAGAAACCAAAGGATAGCAAATATGATCTAAATAAAAACCAATGTTTCAACCCACACCTGTGAAATTCTATAAATGCAGTGCTATTTATGCTGTCATTTCTCAGCTGCCTAAGTTACCTCCATTCTTCAGTCTCCAAGTTCCCCAACTCTTAAGCCATTTCAGTACCTGCATTCAATTGATTACATATGGAATATCTGAGAAAAAGCAAAATTTTGCAGGTAAAACATGACAGTCAGCATATACATGTGTTCATCAAATAATGATATGAAGTTGAAATGAGGTTATGTAAGGTCATTCTTTTAAAAATATAATCATATGTATATTTAAAATACAGAAAATCACAGTGGTGGAAATTATTGGCCAATTCTCATCTTGGAACAAAGCTGCAAAGACAATAGGCCAAAACTGGAGTCAGGCTGAGAAACTGAGTCCAAGCTTACTCTGTTCAGAAGATGTAAAGCACTCCATCTGGTTGTGTGGAAAAAAAAAATCTGGAAAGTGCCTGATCAGAGGTTGTCCTTGGGGCGCTGACATTCCTTGGATTGAAGAGACCTTAATATGACCTTGGAGCCTTATGCTTGCCAAGCAGTAACATTGAGGGGGATAGCCAGATACTCATTTAGTCATGGTTCACTTGGATCTAGCTTGGCCTGTTGTTTATGTCAAAGTGAAGGAAAGGCAAGCTGAATGTTCTAAAGTACTGCAGTCAAGAAAAAATAAAAATTGTGTTTCTTTTCCAATATATCATAATGGACTTGAGCATATAAAATCTCCCAGTGGTAGAGTCAGCAAGGAAGAGCTATTTTTCTGAGGAGAACACCTAAAGGGAGTAAAATTAAATTATCTGCAAGTTACTGCAACTCTGGAGCCAGAAAGGAGCTATGATTCAGTTCCCCCACGCCCCCAAGGTATTTTACCCTTAGGGTTCTTTATCTGGTGTATATTTAAGTTATATAATATAAATGCAATTCTCCCCCATAACATTTCAGGGAGACATGCATTACCAGTATTATTATCCCCATTTTTAAGTTGAAAAAAATCAAGTCTCAGAAAGTAAAAATGACTCTAAATACAGTGGCCACTCTGCTATCTCACTTGACAAATACATAAAAATGAAGGACCCTTACTTTATTGTGAAGGGAGAAGAGGGAAATTAACTAAGGGCTGAAAGTACGTAGAAGATTTAAGTTTTTTTTTTTTTTTGTAAAAGTCTCATTTTATTGTTGAGTCATTTCAACTATGTGATAAAAACATCTCCATGATATTTTATTTTCAAAGTTAAACTAACTGGACCTTTAGTATACCTGACATGTCTTCACAAACATTTTATCATTGTGTGCTTGAAGAACTCAGATATTCTGTTTTTATGATGAGGAAGTCCTACCTAGGTATTTACTCTCCCCCATGCCCTCTTTCCCCTAATTTAGTCAACAGAATCACTGGCACTGCCCCAATGAGAATAAAAGAGGATGAACTATGTCAACAAATGTATAAATCACAATATTTTAAAGGACTAATTAGCTATCACTATGCCCTCAAGAGAACTATGATAACACTGACCTATTGAATCCATTTTAACACTTACCTCTTACCTGTGTGAAGGCTGGTCTGAATCTCTGTAAAGAGTCAAATAATATTGGAATGGCTATGAAAGAGTTCTTTAAGTAAGGATCACCAGAGAGAGACCATCAGCCTAGATATAAAATCACTCATTTTATAACACTACATGAATGGTATCTTTCCAATAGCAAAAAAAAAAAAAAAGTGTCATACATTTCTCATTCTGATGTGATCTAATCTCTATTATAGCAATAGTTTTCTAATACCATTTAGTAATAGTACACTTGTTTTACTGTAAATTTAAGAATATCTGGTCTTGCCTTCCGCTGTGGCTGCCATTGGGGCTATGCGCTGCAGCCATGGCTATCCAGTACCCCATGGCCGTGGGCCTCAACAAGGGCCACAAGGTTACAAAAAACGTTTTGAAGCCGCGACACTGCTGCCGTGGGCGCTTGACCAAACACACAAAGCTTGTGAGAGATATGATCCGGGAGGTATGTGGATTTGCCCCTTATGAAAGGAGGGCCATAGAATTGTTAAAAGTCTCCAAGGATAAGCAAGCCCTTAAGTTCATCAAAAAAAAAAAAAAAGGTGGGAACTCACATCCAAGCCAAGAGGAAGAGAGAGGAGCTCAGCAATGTCCTAGGTGCCATGAAGAAGGCTGCTGCCAAGAAGGACTAAACTGGACTCTGTCAACCTTCCCCAATAAAGATTTGACAAATAGGAAAAAAAAAGAATATCTGGTCTTGCACACACACTTATATGTTCAAATGTGAGTATCTTTCTGGGCCATCATAAATCTATGATTTGTAACTTCTGAAACCTTCATTGTTTTTGTTGTTCAGTCTTTCAGCCATGTCTGACTCTTCATGACTCTATGGATAGTGTGGTTTTAGTGAAGATAACTGGAGGAGCTTGCCAGTTCCTTTTCCAGTGAATTAATGCAAACATAGGTCAAATGAATTGCCTGAGGTCACATAGCTAATAAATATCTGAAGGCAGATTTAGACTTAGATCTTCCTGAATCTAGTTCAGTGCTCTAGCCACTGAGCCATCTAGCTGCCCCCCCCCCCAAAATAAACCTAAATAAGAGAAACCAAAACAAGAAGTAACAAGACAAAGCTACCATATTCAGGACTGTGTTCAAGTGGGAAAGGGGTTGCCCCTTTCAGAGGAGCAAAGCAATGGACTCTTCTGAGTGCGACCACTGTCCAAATTATGATATAAAAGTAATAAAATATTACTGCATGATTAGAAAGAATGGAGAATTCAGAGAAATATGAGAAGGAAGAAATATGTATGAAGTTGTATATAGAGCAGAAAAGAGGCAAAAATATAATACATAAAAAGGAAACAATGTAAAAGAAGAATAGAAAGAAATGCAAGTCATGTTATATAGGGAATATTGATATCAAATCATGAAAGCTTAATTTGAATTATTTTTGCTAATAAATTCTAAATGCCAAAAGTAGAAATTGTTTTTTATCAATTTTAAATATTTAAGGTAGTTTTACTTAAAAGTTCTCTCTGTGTGTGCCTCTCTCTTTTTGGATCTGTCTCTGTCTCCCTTTTTTTCTTTCATATGTATACAGGGACATACATGTGTATATGTATTTGTGAATATACATATATAAATGCCCATACAGATATATGGAAACACATGGTAAATATATATTGTACCCATATGCATATGTTTATGTTATACACATGTACATGTGTACTCATAGATTTGAATGAGTATATAAGAAATCTTTATTGCATATAAATCCATTACAGCATGTTGCTTCACAATGCACAGTATATGAATGTGGATATTATTTTATAGATGCTCTGTGAGTTTCTTCACCTAGATGTCAACTTTCTAGGGATATTTTCTAAAATTAATCACACTCATACATGAATGAGAATTAGTACCTTCAGCAAATGAAACTTAGAAGTATTATGAGAGTTAATAGAAATGTAGGTGTGTATACAAACATATTATGTCCATATATGTGTGTATGCACACAATACAATTCATATATGCATCTGTGTACAAAAATCTGTATGTAGAAGAGATAATCATAATAATAGAGAAAATGACAAAGATAGAGGTAGAGTCAGATGTAAGACTAGAGATAGATAAGTGTTATGGATTAGATTATGATATAGATACATATAGAGGTAGATAGAGATATAAATAGGAAATACATAGAAATATAAATAGGTTTCCTAGATATTAGTAGGTATCTTAGTAGATGTTCATGTGTTTCTGTGGATAACAATTTTTGTCAAAAGGTTTGATGCTGAATTTTTCTCCAATGACCTAATCTTTCCCTCAAATGGCCAACATGTAGTTATTTAAGAACTTATAGTTGCAGGAACTACACTCAAGGCTCTTCCCAAATTTTTTTAACTCCATGAAAAACCTTGAAAATCCAAGTTCAGACTCCATTTGATGATAATGTATAACACCATGCCTGAGCAGCTTTCCAGAAGAATGCTACTGTGAACAGCTTTTAGGATTCTGATTACACAGTATAGTGAATACTCTCCTTATTCAATAACAATCCAAAGCAAAGCATTCACAGAAAATCAAGGTACAGCATTCACAATATTACAACTTATCACAGAAAATCACAATATAGTATTCAAAATAGCTTATCATTAAAATGACCACATAGTTTCCACCATAGTGTCCACAAAGTTTTGAACAAAGAGCAATCATCTCGAAGTACAGTAGTCAAAGTCTTCCACTCATGAGGCACACTAAGTTAACTCAGTCACTTTTTCAGCAACCAGTTACTAAGTATCATTAATCACTAAGTACAATCATTAGACAATACACAAACCCTTCACCCCTTGGTCACTAGTAAACTACAATTTCATCACTACTCAGTACCAATGGAGAGGTCTTTTCATCTTGACCCTTTTCATCTAGTATGCAGGAAACTCCTACCTGAACCCACCAAACAGTCATGTGGATTCAAAGGCAGACAGCTCCCAGTTCCTTGTCCAGCTCTCTGTTTAAGTCTTGCTCCACACTGAAGTTCACAGGGTCCAGTCCATCTCAAATCCTTTACAATTTCTGTTCCTGGGAATTCAAGGCTCAACCAAGCCACAAACAGACAAAGTCTTACCATACTGGTCGTGCTTCCTCAATCTTCTGCAGCTAGTTCAAAAAATCAGAATCACCTTATCCAGCCTGGGTGGGGGGCCATTTTTCTCTTTTGCCAGAAATTAATGCTCAGAAATATTAAGGCAGCTGATGTGTAAATTTTTGCTTCTTTTTAATTCATATTTTATTTCATTGTAAGAAATTTCAAGTAAATAAACTAAATCTACCAAGGTAAATCTGCAACTTTTCTTTAATTTTATGTTCTTAGGAAGTTGCTAACCAATGAGGGGTTAAGTGATATGCCCAGTGTCATTCAACCAACATGTGTCAGAATTAGTTCTTGAACTAATATCTACCATGGTTCAAGGTCAGATCTCTATTGAATAATCAAGGGTCCTTCTGTTCTTTTTTTTTTTTATATATATACTGTGGTTATTTGTGTTTCATTGTCCTCCCAGCCATACCCCTTACCTCACCTCTGGAATTTCACTCAAAACTTACTGAAGACATATTCTATGTTTTATTCATCTTTATATCCCCTTAAGCATATAACATGATCCCTTCTCATATAGTGAAAGTGACTTGCCTATGGTCACACAGCTTCTATGTGTCAGAAACAGGGCTAAAACCCAGATGTTTCTGACTTTCTGGCTAGCCTACAATTCACTAAATCATATCAGTTCTCTTTGTGATTTATGTCAGTATTATCTCAGCAATATAAATGTCAGCTATTTCCCAGTATTTTTAAGGATGGCAGGTGGAGAGAGATGACATTTATTCTGAATGTTCTCAAAGAGAAGAATTAGGAGTACATTACTCTTGCAGAATTACATAAGTAAAATGCTTCATCATGAGACAGAGAAGTATATCCATGAGATTATAGATTCATCTAAGTATTCGAAAGGTGCTATTACAGGAGAAAAAATTCTGGTTTTGAAAAAAATAAAAGAGGTTTCAGTTTGGGTCTCCCTTTTGTTAGCGGCAGGGTTGTACCTTAAGTGATTCCAGTCCAGAGACTAATTCTCATATTATAATTCTACATGCTTTTCCTAGTGACCTTTGTCTGTATATATGGAAGAATTAAAGAGGTGAAAGTTCTGCTCTAGTCTACTCTGTCAAGATCATATTTTGAAACACAATATCCAGTTCTTGGTGCCACATTTTAGAGAGCCCATTAACCAGCTGAAGTGCAAAGGAACATAACTGCAAATCTTGATATAGGAATATGAGGGAAGAAATAATAGTTCTCTTCAAGTATCTGGATGGATAATAGTATCATAAAGCTATATCTAGACGTCATGTGAAAGAGGCGATTGCATCATCATGCTTGATCCCAGAGAAAAGAACTAGGGTTTAGTAGTTAGTCATTATAGAGACAAAATTTAGCACTATGTGAGAAACAAACAAACATTGCTAATAATGAAAGCTGTTCAAGACTAGACCACCTCTGGATATAGTATTTTTTAAATCACCATAAGGTCTTAAAAAGATGTGGGACCGTTTTTCTGGGAATTTTTATTTAGTCATGGATTGGGATTGGAACTGATGATCTCTGGATTTCTTTCCAACTCTGAAATTCTATCACTCTTGTTGTTATGTATCTTTCATTGCTTGACTAATTTGAATTTTGGACTAATGAAAGTTCATGCCTATCCAAGGTTACACCCTTTAAAATGGTAAATTGTTACAGAGATATTAATGAACTTGACTTCAGAAGTTTTTAAGAGTGTATTCGTTATTCCATTTTCATCAAATAGGAATTTACTAAGCACCTACTATGTGCCAAACAGTAAGTCAGGATGTTTGGGGGAAAGAAAATGTGGACAAAATCTGACTTTGTCCTCATGGAGATTCAAGTTAAGAAAAAAGTTAGAAAACATGAAAAAAAACCCTATAATTAAAATATTAAATGTATCAGAAAGATATAGAACAAAGTGTTAGGGGAAATCCAAAATGGAGAAAAGTAATTTCTGACTTATGGAATCAGATATTACTTCCTTGACTTATTGTTTTAGTTAAGGTTTGAAGGATACGTAGGAGTACAACAGGTAGACGGGTAGAGAAGGAAATTCCAAATATAGGAGCTTAAATAAATGTAGGAAAGCTCAGATCTTACATGGGGAATGAATTATAATACAATTGACTAAACAAAATGAATTAAACACATTAAGAAATTATTATGTGTTAGACACTGCTAAGCACTGAGGAAACACTCATGCACAAACACACACACAACACACACACACACGCACACACACACCAATATAGTCTTTGCCTTTAAAGTTCTATTCTAACAGAAGAAGGCAAATTATAGGGAAACAAATGGACATAGAGGGGTGTGTGGTCTGTGAAAGCAAATGAATAGTAAGGGGAGAAATTGTTTTATTGATTGGTTCATCCTTTCTTGTAATGGTAAAGATGGAAAGCAGACAAGTGTGTGGGGTAGAAGGAGATTCTCATCTGCCTTCATGGGAAGAATGAGGCCATAGAGGAACATAGTAGGTCTGAAATAAATTATGTACAGTATAGAAAGTTCCCAGACTGTGGGATAACTTTGAGGACTCTAAAGGGAACGGAAAGCCAATGATAATGTTCTTCTAGGATGTGCAGACACAAGAGACCAACATTTTACTCATATATTTGTTATTTCCATTCATAGATTATAAGTTTCTAGTGGACAAGGGTGATTTTATTTATTTTTTTCTTTCTATCCTCAGCACCTTGCAAAATGGCTGCTGAAGAAGCTGCTGAATACACACTTGTTTTCTTGCTTTCTTGGACTGATTTTAATACAAAAATATCTCATAATAAAAATATTTTTCTTTTCTTCACTAGGCAGAGGATGAAAGTGAGGTGCAGATATCTCAAGTTATTGGAATACTTGAGAATACAAACTAGATCTCCTAAGACTACTAGACTACCCATTTTCTAGTCCATTATTTGCTCTCAAAGGTTTTATCTTTTTTTTTAAATCAAGTTATTTCTAGTCCTAGTACTATTAATGATAGCAATGATAATATTAATATAGCACTTATTTTGCAAATTGTTTTTTTAATTTTATGTTTATTTTGAGTTAACAACATTCATTTCCACAAGATTTTGAGTTACAGATTTTTTCCCTTCTTTCACACAACCCCAAAACAGCTATCCCACTGAATACCCTCTTCCCCAATCTGCTCTCTCCTCTCTCCTTCCCCATACCCCTCTGACTTTTTGTTAGGGCAAGATGGATATCCATACCCGAGTGCCTGTATATCTTATTTCCCAATTGAATGTAAAATAATAATAATAATAATAATAATAATAATAATAATAATAATAATATTTGATTTTAAAACTTTGAATTCCAGATTCTTTCCCTTCTTCCTTCATCACCCACCCTTACTGGGAAAATAAGCAATTCAGTTTAGGTTGTACATGTGTGGTTATGCAAAACATTTCCAAAGTGGATATATAGTGAAAGACAGACTATATTTCCCTCCATCCTATCCTGCCCCCCACTTGTTCTATTTTCAACTTAGATCTTGTCCTTTTCAAAAGTGTGTGCTTCTAACTATCCCCCCACAATCTTCCCTGGCTTTTATCATCCCCTCTCTTATCCCCTTCCCCCCTACTTTCCTGTAGGGTAAGATGCCCAGTTGAGTGTGTATGTTCTTCCCTGCTTAAACCAAAATGAATGAGAGTAAGGTTGAGCCATTCCCTTTTGCTTTACTGTTCTTCCTCTCCATTGTAAGTTTTCCCTTGTCTCTTTTATATGAGATAATTTACCCTATTCTGTTTCTCCATTTCTCCTCTCATTATATTCCTCTCCAACCTCTTAATTTTATTTTTTAAATAACATCCCTTCCTGTTCAATTAACCTGTGCCCTCTGTTTATGTATAGCTGTACACACACACACACACACACACACACACACACATATACACACTCACATATGTATTCATACACACATATGCCCTCCTATATAGACATATATATGAATATATATAGACATATATATGTATGTATGCATATATAGACATATATATGTATGTATGTGTGTGTGTATATATATACACACACACACATTTATATCCCCTTCAACAATCCTTATCCTGAGAAAAGTTTCATAAGTTACAATTATTGTTTTTTCCATGTAGGAATGTAAATAGTTCAACTTTGATAAATTCATTATGATTTCTTTTCCCTGTTTACCTTCTGATGCTTCTCTTGCTTCTTGTATTTGAATGTCAACTTTTCTATTCAACTCTGTTTCGTTCATTAAGAAAGCTTGAAAGTCCTCTATTTCATTAAATGACCATATTTTCCCCTGAAATATATTACTCAGTTTTTCTGGGCAGGTTATTACTGGTTTTAATACTAGCTCCTTTGACCTCCAGAATATCATATTTCAAGCCCTTCAATTCCTTAATATAGAAGCTGCTAGATCTTGTGTCATCCTGATTGTGTTTTCCACAATATTTTCCACATTACTCAGATTGTTTCTACTTGGCAGCTTGTAATATTTTCTCTTTGATCTGGGGAACTCTGTAACTTGGCTATAATATTTTTTGGATTTTTTTTTCTTATTGGAATTTTCTTTTTGGAATTTTTTCATAAGGTGATTGGTGAATTCTTTTAATTTCTATTTTTCCCTCTGGATCTAAAATGTCAGGGCAATTTACCTTGAGAATTTCTTGAAGGATGATGTCTTAGCTCTTTTATTTTGATCATGGCTTTCAGGTAGTCCAATAATTCGAAATGATCTCACCTGGATCTATTTTCTAGTTCAGTGGTTTTCCCAATAAGATATTTCATATTGTCTTCTATTTTTTTCATTTGTTTGGATCCATTTAATAGTGTCTTAATTTCTCATAAAGTCATTAGCTTCCATTTGCTCCAATCTAATTCTGAAGGAATTATTCTTTTCAGTGAGCTTTTGAAATTTATTTTCCATCTGGAAACTTTGGCTTTTTAAGGCATTCTTCTGCTCATTGGTTTTTTGGGCCTCTTTTGCCATTTGAGTTAGTCTATTTTGTAAGGTGTTATTTTCTTCAGTCAGGTTGTTGACTCTTTTCATGATTTTCTTGCATGATTCTCATTTCTCATCCCAATTTTTCCTCCACTTCTCTTCCTTGATTTTCAAAATCCTTCTTTATCTCCATGGCCTGTAACAAGTTCATATTTTTCTTGGAAGCTTTTGGTGTAGGAGTTCTGACTTCATTGTCTTCCTCCCATTCCATGCTTTGATCATTTTTGTCCCCAAAAAAGGAATCTAAGGTTTGATTTCTGTGCTTGCTTTGCTTCCTTTGCTTGCTCATGTTGTCACTCAATTCCTTGACTTTTGAGCTTTTTGCCACAATAGAATTCTGCTTCCAGAGAGGAGAAATTTTTCCCAAATCATGAGGGTTTTCACAGCTGCTGGAGATATTAATTGGTTGCCTTCTCTAGAGCCTACAAAAGCTCTGGCACCTGGTCACACACCCCAGGTCCTCCCCACAAGACAGTAATCCAGATCCAAGCAGGTTAAAGCAAGAGTGATTACCCCTCTGAATGGTTGCTTTGCCTCCTTATAATCTGCAGGCCAGGAGCTCAGAAGCAGCCAAGTGGAGGCAACTGCACAGCCACCATGCCTCCTCAGCTTCTCTCCTTCTCACCCCAGGGGTGGTAACCTGACCACACTCCTAGTCCCCCTCAGTTCCAACAGAGTTCTACACTGACCTTTTACTTTATCTTTGACATTTATGGGTTGATAATTCTGGAAACTTCCACAGCTCTTGATGATCCACTCTCCTGATGTCAGCTCCAGCCACTGCTGTTTGAGGCCACCCTGGGCCTAAAACCATGGGCTCACAGAGGGCTGGGCTTGGGGCTCATCATGCTGTGACAGACCCTTCCTGTAGGGTTGCCAGGCTGCCTTCAGCAGGAGATTTGTTTCTCTCTGTCACTTTGTGTGTTCTGTAGTACTAAAAAATATTTAGGGTCATATTTTATAGGTATTTGAGGTGGTTATGGGTATAGCTCACAGAGTTTTTCTGCTTCTATGCTGCCATCTTGGCTGCCTTGAAAATTGTTTTATCAAAAATATCTAGTTTTATCCTCACTCCACTCCTGGAAGGTAAATGCATTTTTACACCCATTTTATATAAGAGGAAACTGTGGTAAAGAAAGGTTAAGTGACTTGCACAGATAGTAAATGTCTGAGTCCAAATTAAACTCGTGTTTTCCTGCTTCTAATTCCATTATGATAGCCTATTTTTCAGTATATCCCAGATTCTAGATCCCTAGTACTACAGTTTATTCTTGTAAACTTTGTAGAGCAGAGGACTTTTTTTTGGAGGGGGTGTCTTTTTTGTCTTTTTAGTGAATAGAGAACATTAAATATGGTAGGCATCTAGCAAATGTTTGTAAAATTGGATCAAATTGCAAGATCTGTTCCTAGAGGACAAGCAACAAATCCAGAAGGAAAAACCAGGGCAAGACTAACAGATGAATTAGTAAAAATACCTTCTATGGGCCCCAGTCACTGAGCCGCCGCCGAGGACTCAGCAGCCTCCCCCTCGAGCCCCCTCGCTTCCCGACGCTCCATCCCCCCTCCCGCCTTCTCCCGCCACCGCCTTCCGCAGGCTGTTTCCACCGAGGAAAAGGAATCGTATCGTATGTCCGCTATTCAGAACCTCCACTCTTTCGACCCCTTTGCTGATGCAAGTAAGGGTGATGACCTGCTTCCTGCTGGGACTGAGGATTATATCCATATAAGAATTCAACAGAGAAACGGCAGGAAGACCCTCACTACTGTCCAGGGGATCGCTGATGATTACGATAAAAAGAAACTAGAGAAGGCATTCAAGAAGAAATTTGCCTGCAATGGTACTGTAATTGAGCATCCAGAATATGGAGAAGTAATTCAGCTACAGGGTGATCAGTGCAAGAATATATGCCAGTTCCTTGTCGAGACTGGACTGGCTAAGGACGACCAGCTGAAGGTTCATGGGTTTTAAGTGCTTGTGGCTCACTGAAGCTTAAGTGAGGATTTCCTTGCAATGAGTAGAAAAATTCCCTTCTGTCCCTTGTCACAAGTTTAAAAACCTCACAGCTTGTATAATGTAACCATTTGGGGTCCGCTGTGTAACTTGGACTAGTGTAACTCATTCATGTAATAAACTGAAAAGAGCCATGCTGTCTAGTCTTGAAGTCCCTCATTTAAACAGAGGTGTAAAGCCTGGCAGTGCCCAGCCTGAAACACAAATAATCTAATGTTTCAGTCAAGTCCAAAGCCCTAGTAACATCTGAGACCATGTCTGTCTGTCCAGAGGCTCCCTGGTGCCCCTCTTCAGAGTTCCCTGTCCATTTAGGAGAACATTACTACTCTCTGAGCTGCCTTTGGTGATGCTCAGAAGAGTAGGTTAAAGTCGCCACCATCCAGTCCAGGTACCACCAAGATCTAAGAGTTAGCCTTTGGAAGCAGAACAGGGATTCCTCTGGTGACTTGCACCAGCTGACCAGGAAGGAGTTTCATTTTGGGGCAATGGCAGGACATTTTCCTTCTTAACATCACACAAACGTCCAATGTTGTCTGACCAGACTTTTTTTAGTAGTAATAGTGCCCTACCTCTGGGGGGATGAACAAGTGGAGAAAACACCATACTGTGAGGCCAACTTTACCTGAATTAAACTTTTGACAAGGGAACAAATTTTGAACTAATGTATCAAAACAGTCAATGTAGTAACTGCGGAGCTTGCAATTTACTAGCAACAGCTGCCCAATGCCATGTGAAGTAACAGACTGGTTTGGTTTTGGTTTCTTTTTTTTCTTTTCTTTTTTTAGTTTAAATGTTATGTAATGTATTTAAACTCTTATTTAAATAAAACTGGTTTTCAGAAAAAAAA